>CAKALG010018336.1:0-30044 GCA_916700815.1 Helicolenus hilgendorfi | reverse complement strand
CTGTTTTGGTCACTGCTCTCATCAGCATTGTTTACAGCAGCAGCACTCAGCTGTTTTCAAGCTCAGGGAAACATACTACACGTTACCCACATAGGCTGTTCTCATACACTGTTCGTAGCTATACTTATGAAACTAATGCACTGTAATTGGTATATATTCCACAAAATCAATTAGTATGTAATCCATGTAATCCTGAAACAGTAATTATAAAGAATGACATGTAGTTTCCTGTGAAGACAGAAGTATATTTTGAGAAGACTTTATGCATGTAACGAGTGGAAATTAATATGTGTTGCTGGACATTCGTTGGAAAGCGCAAACGCAAACTTTTCGTGAGATATCATATGAACTGTTGAATGAGGACACGTTGACCCACACTAATGGTACACAGACAAAGTAACTAGTGAACTGGTGAACATAGTGGAGCATTTAGCAGCTAAAGGAGAGGGTGGAGACCAAAACAGAGTTAAAAGGAGAGTTAATATTGGACTCCATGACCCCAAATGAATGTGAATTTTGCTCTGTGTCTGTTCAATATGTAAATAGGCAACCATTAACCGCTAACAGGTTTGCCATCCAAAATTATTATATGTTGATGTTGTGCTTGTTGCAGCTTATCCTCCTCCCCCAAGTGGCCAAAATTAACTGCGCTGCTTAAAGGAGCAGTGTGTAGGATATGGCGGTATCTAACGGTGAGTTTGCAGATTACAAACAACTGAAGCCTCTCCCGTGCGCCAAAAGCTGTGGTGGCCGACACAAAAACGTGATTGACCCTCTCTAGAGCAAGCTATAGGAGTAGTGTAGGTCATTTTGAATAGAGTCAGTGCTTAGAGTGTGAGTGTACAATGGGAAGTGAGTAATGAAGCAAGAGAGAGAGAGCGGCGGCGTCAGGAGCGGGTAACGTTATCGACACCGGCCCAAGTGGCCCAAGCCATTCTGGGCTGCTGTAGAAACATGGTGGTGAAACATGGCGTACTCCGTGAAGAGGACTCTGAAATCACAACGATTCTTTTCAGGTGATTATACAGTAAAGAAGGCATACTTATTAACATTATATTCCATTTCTGCCAATAGATCCTCCAAATTGTTACACACTGGTCCTTTAACAATTTTGAATGAATAGCTAAGATTCCCTAATAACTCTGAATCAAAGACTATATTGTAGATAGGTTTAGTCCTCTTACTGTGTATATCACTCTGACAGTGACAAGTGAAGTTTCTCAGGCCTAGACAAAAAATAAAAAATGTAATAAGAAAGTTCACGTTATACCCAGGAGTCAGATAGTCATCAGATATCTGATAGATATGGAAAGACATTGCGAGATCATCATTCATTAGCGCCTTATGAGAAACATGGAAGTCTTTGGGGAAAACATGTCTGTTCACGTACAACATATAATTGAGACAACATTACTCAGAACAAGTGATGGAGAAGAATAAGTAAAGAGACCTTCACACACTGTTGAGGATAACTGCTGGATGTCATGGCACACAGTAAATGAGAAATAAAAGAATAAATGGATAGTAAATGAATACATGTTTTTGGCTGCAGGAGGACAATTATTTTTAAAACAACTTCAGTGCATCAAAGTTTCCTCTAAAGATTACTGTTATATCTGGCAGATATGCTGATTCAAAAGATTTGAAACTACTGTTTACAACTAGTTCTTCTCAAAATGAGCAGGGATTCCACAAAACATCATTAGCGTCCAGATGTGTGTAATGTATGGCCTATATCTCAGTGTTAGAAATCTGGCCGTTGGTCCAGGCCCTCTCCTGAGATGCTCCTCTGAGAGTGAGGGTCTATTTCCAGTGTGCCTATTTATACAGCACCCGCCTCAATAGAGAGGCGAAATGAAGCAAGATCTTCCCAGCAATCAGGCAAGGAAACTGAGCGCTTCGAGGGATCAAAATCCTATTTTCACTGTGAGGCATGTGAACGTATCCCAGTTACCAAATCAATATAATCGATGCAACATTAAATGTTTTTGTATGGAAGTGTGTGGCGGACAATACCCCCAAGCTTAGCATCAGAAGGCAAGTGATATTATAGGTAATGATGCATTCAGCATTGGCTTTGCCTGTTACAGTAAATTCTTACTTGTTGATGGTGTGGTCCTTGATAGTGAAATAGAATGTACAGTCGAAAAAAAATAGAAAGTGAAAGAATTGTTGCAGTAAAAGCTTTGCATTAGCAACATGAAATTGGTGTCAGTGATCAACAAATCATCCAACATACATGGTTCCAAATGTGTTAAAATAAAATACACAAATACAGTAAAAAAAAAAAAAAAAGCACAGAAGGGGTAAACCCCCCACATAGGAAGGAGTTACATATGAAATGTTTATCTGGTTTATAAGTATAATCTTAGTGACAGTGGCATGCACAGGGGTGCAAATAAAAAAAAGCATAAAAACACTTCTTTCATCCACATGGTTGGGGTGCATTTTGGCCCAAATAATTACATCTGGCAGGTTAAGTGCCCAATTTGGGCAACAATAAAGCATAATAAAGCAAGTCTCCCATGTAAGAATATAAAAATAAAAAATAGAAATATCAAATAAACAATGACATCACATATTTCTTTCAAATTACTTCCCATTCATGTCTAGACAAATGGAGTGATGATGGGACGATACAGAGCTGAATTTCTTAGTAACTTGGGTTTTTACAAATATATCATATATCATTTTTAATTAGGTTTTTTTACTTTTGGAAAAGAGACACTCTGGCACACAAAAAGGGCACCCTGTGCATGCAAATACACATCACATGCATATTTATTCATATCTGTCACCCTGAGAGTCAGGTACACAAGTGAATTTAAATCACTAATCCAACACAAGAGACCATCTTGTGATGGGATCACACCAGATGTGGGCCCCTTCCCCACTTCTTACCTCCATACTTCCGGCGCCTTTGCTCGGACCACACCCAACTCCGAACTCGACCTTCATTTTGATCTCAACTACACATCTGTAAAGTTACCTGACTGCATGTTGCACGGTTGTGATGCTAACACGGTGAAAAAATCTGTCTAAAGGTGAAAACAATGCCATCCACATGCAGCCAGTAATAAATCTGTTGCCTTTAAAATCTCACATTGTGAACAGTTTTTATAGTACGAAAATGTTGAATCATGTCGACTTCTGTCACATAAATTTGGTTTGTAACAATAAACAATAACAATGTAAAGTTGTTCTCATCCCATTAATAAGGAAAACATCATAGAAACAGGTGCTGGCTTAAAGTTGAAACGTGCACATTAGAGGAAGGATGCTGAATTCATTAGCCTAATCTTCTCTTGTTTTCTCCCCGCTGAATTCTCTAACGGCTGGATAATATATGTGCTCCGGGCTACTGCTGCTAAAATGCCTGGAGGGTGCTGGAACAGTCTGCTTTGTGTTTCTAATCACAAGATCTGCTCAGGTATAAACATGTCCTTTTAAACGGACTTTCTGCAAGGTCATGTTGTCATCTGTATATAGTCTGCTTTTAGACTTTTGGAAGAGCCCATAGTGTATGGAGGACCACAAGAGTCACGGAAATAGTAATAAAGCATTTATTTGTTTAACAACTAATTTTACAATAAAAATAGGCAATGATCAATTTGTTTACAAATTAATTTATTAATCTATGTATAAATGGACTTAATTGTTTGACGCTTTAATGAGCAATAAAAAGAAGAATTATTAAAAGATTTTACAAATGAAAAATGAATCCATCAATAAATAGTTCAAATTAAAAAGGGATTTACAAAAACACCATAAGACAGTCAATAAGTACATCATTGAAGATACATTAGTGAATTCATAAATAAATAGAGGAATTTAAAAATCTATTTGAAAATGCATTTTTAAAAGAGAAAAAAAATAACTGGATTCACAAGTTGAATTAAGAATACAGATTTTAAAATGGGAAAGGAAATTGCCTTTTTAAATTCCTGATTAAAACCTGTATTCTTAATTCAATTTGTGAATCCAGTTATTTATTTCTGTTATTATCTGTAACTGTATTTTCAAATAGAATTTTAAATGTATTTATTTATTTAATGATTACATTATGGACTTATTGACTGTTTTATGGTGTTTTTGCAAATCCCTTTTTAATTTGAACTATTTATTGATGGATTAATATTTCATTGCCTGCAGAGATTAAAATGTTGTCCGGTGCCATATAGTGACATGCAGAGTCTGTCCTTCTATGTGTGCATGTTGTGTGACAATGATATCAAGGTTATCTGGTGTCACCCCTGTTTCTGTTGCGATTTTCATGGCTCAGCAGAACGGCTCAGTAAAGTGTTGTGGGTACATCTGCTGCTGCCGGTGGGGGGTGGGGTGGGGGCGGGAGCAAACTGGGACCGTGTGCTGTGAGAATAAAAGAACATGGTTTCTGTAGCATGATTAGTTTAGTGTGACTTGTATCACTATTATCTTCATTGGTAAATAGGTGATTATTATCCATTTTGGAATGTTTTTCCCCTCACATCTGGCTCCCATTGTTGTTTCTTCACCTTTATAATTTTGTTTTAAAGCCTTAATGCAAAGACTAGTCATTTATTCATGAAAACCACACACACATACACACACACACACACACACACACACACACACACACACACACACAGACGCTCGCACATGCACTCACGCTCACACACCATTTGCTGCGGGGCAAACATTCTCCCACCAACATTTACGCCTCTTCTTGCATCTCCCACTGGCCACAGACGGATTTTCTAAATCATCACCAGAAATGATCTATAAATGTGTGAACGCCTCATTTCCGCCTGTGTTTAAGGAGAAAAAAAAAAAAAAAAAGGGCTACCGCCTACAACAGCTGTGCTCCCCTCCATGGTGAATACTGTATGTTCACGTGTCACCTGTTTTGTAGCTAGGATTAAATAAATGAATGATTTACAAAATTATTTTTTGAAAAGTTTGATATTACACATTAAAAACACATTTAGTGAAAGCTTTTACTCTACATCCCACCAAAT
Source organism: Helicolenus hilgendorfi (assembly GCA_916700815.1). Classification (NCBI taxonomy): domain Eukaryota; kingdom Metazoa; phylum Chordata; class Actinopteri; order Perciformes; family Sebastidae; genus Helicolenus; species Helicolenus hilgendorfi. Next base: position 25,047 of record CAKALG010018336.1, on the reverse strand, counting down.
GCATGAGGTTTAGAGAAATTAGATCCATCTAAGGTTTAGATTTAAAGAATCTCTCAAACCGTCCGTGATGTTTTTTCTTACTGTAGGTCCCTCGGTCAAAAAAATAATTGGAATATACAACAGAGTAACGTACAGAGAAAGCTGGAGCTGAAAAGGATGGAGGGCTGAGATACTCACACAGACAGAAGAATTTATCCATTTCATCAAAAGGAATAGTTCTATATTTTTGGATACACCCTAATGTGCTTTCTTTCCTAGAGTGAGATGAGAAGATCAATACCACTCTCATGTTATGTAATATAGAGCTACAGCCAGGAGGTAATTAGCCTAGCTTAGCATAAGACTGATTATCGCTATGTGACATTGCATGCCAGCCACAGACACTTCTCAGAAGTGCTGGGAAGGTGGACCTGTTTTTCATCATGAAATAGTTACCAAATAACTCCCTCTGAAACGTCATACTGTGTATGGATTGAACCGAGAGTTGTTTTCAGACAGAAAGCATCATTCGTCCCAATTTGACTGATTCATTCCGTACAGACGTTAGCTCAGGGGTCAGCAACCTTTACTATCAAAAGAGACATTTTAGGCAAAAGATAAAAAAAAGTCTGTCTGGAGCCACAAAACATTTGAGCATTGTGATTAAGGTAACACAGCTTATAGTCTAAGTATATAGTATGTAAGTCTAATGCAGTGAGGGCCAAGTGAAAATGTACTACGGAGTATTAAATTCTGAGATTTCAAGAATAAAGTCATTACTTTACGAGAAAAAAAGCTGTAATATTACGAGAATAAAGTCATAACTTTACGAGAATAAAAGTCGTAATATAAAGACAATAAAATCACAACTTTACGAGAAAAAAAGAAAATAACACGTAAAATTACTACTTTATAATATTATGACTTTATTCTCATAATATTATTTTATTCTTGAAATCTCAGATTTATTTTTTCTCTTCAATGTGGCCCTAATGTGGCCTCCGTCGTACCATCGTACCATAGACCTAAAACAATGATAAATAAAAAGGAAAATGTAAACAAAAAACAGTTATCCATTTCCATTTATATAAATCCACAGGGAGCCACTGAAGAGGGGCTAAAGCGCTGCTGTGGCTCCAGAGCTGCAGGTTGCAGACCCCTGCGTTAGCTCAATAAGGAACGCAAGGATGCACTAACCATGTGCATGGGAGCGATCTGTGTATGTGTGTTTTTTGGCAGCTCAGCCTCATCAGAAACCCCAGTATCTTCTCCCTCTCATTGTTGTATGTCTATGAAGCAGAGTCATAAAGCCACACAAAAAAGTGCAAATTATTTGCTCAAACACATTTTTTGAGAAAACATTTTGAACTAACGCGAACGCATCATTCCATCGCATACAATCGACTATAAGTCGCTATAGTTTATATGAAAGTTAGCCCGCTACAACAGCCGCAATGGCAACAGTACGCATACAAATGTCTGGCCCCTGACCATTTTGCTACGTTGTTTTGAATGGGAATGCCCATTCTACTCTGATTCTATTTCTCTGGTCTGAACTATTTAGTAATGTTGATAGGCCAGCTCTTTCTCCCTGCTTCCAGTCTTTATGCTAAGCTACGATAACTGCCTTCTGACGCCAGCTTAACTTTATCTTGGTATCAATCCTCCTTTTTCAGTCTCAGAAACAAAGCCAATTAGCGTATTTCTCAAAAATGTTGAGCTATTCCCAAGATGCACTATCCAATTATCACCCAGTACAAACAAGACAGTATTTCCTATGGCACTCAGATAGGGGAGTATACGCATTTATACTTCTCCAGAGATTGGTGGCTGGTTGAACTAACTTACATGTGGTAATTTAAGCATTTACGAAGTTTCACCATTAACAAAGAAATGTATATCAATCAGCATTAAACCATATGCATTTGAGAGAGGGTATTTACACTGTTAATAATTGAGCTGAGACAGGCCAATCTTATTGTTCAGCACACTGTAACTTTCCACAGAAACATAATAGAGGCATGCATGAGTTTCACTCCAGATGGAAAAAATAGCACAATTCCCCCAAAACCAAACCCTTTAAATCAGGGCAAGTGTCTATACTTAGAAGCCGGGACGTCAGACAAAACAGGGCTGTGGGACATTAAGGTAAACTGGATGCTTCTTATTATGGACACTTTATTGACTTGACTGATGACAGAATGTAAAATTAAATAAAGTTAAAGTTCTACCTTTCATGAAGCAGTTTTGAGGTGATCGATGCAATGCCTTTCTAAATGAGTTGCTCAACAACCCGGACCTGAACTTCATTTGAGAGTGACAGAATTGTCTCGAAAGAGGGAAATTTGTCATTTGCACATTATAGGGCACTCAAGTGTTGTCAAGTGCTTGCATGTAATGGGTGGGCAGGCTCACCGAGGTAGATGAGAGGCCGTTAAGGCACTGCAGAGCATAAATGACTCCCAATCAGATTCACAAGTGGATAATGGTTCAGGAGGATGCTTCCTTTTGCATGGAACGACTTCATTTCCCGTGATTGTGTGCAGCAATAGCGCCGAAGAAAAAGTACTAAATGAGATTTAAGATATTTTAGCCACTGTTTTCTGAATGCTTCTCTGAAAATATCATCTTCTTGGAGGACTCCTCAGTGCCTTAAGATCACACTTTTAATTATGTTGGCTATTAGAGAGCCTTCAGACCAGGAAGAAATTTGGAAAGGAGCTCCACATGACAAATATTCATTTGTCAATCATATTCTGGTTATAGCCTCTATGTCATCTGTTTTGATCACATCTTTCGATTGTTTCCACAAAGTCATAATAAAGGAAGAAACAGACCAGCAATGAGTTGTGGGCTGTGAGGTAACTAGAATCCCTGCAGGAAAGGATTTATGTCAATATTCTTTCTTCTGAACATAGATGAGAGGAATTTGATGTTATTTTTATAGACTTGTATGTCAGTGAAGGTGTTTTTTTCATGTCGTTTGAACCCTGAGGGGAGATTCTCTTTTTGGCTCCACCTCCGCCTCTACTGGGAGGTCAGAGGTCATGGTCATCTTCAAAACAACATCCCTGTCTTCCAGCTGAAGGACGATCTTCCTGCTCATGTTTGCCACAGCACGTATAAAACCAGCTGGCTTTTCCAACTGCTCAGTGGATGGAAGTGCAGTGCAAACTTGGTGGACGTGAGCCAAAGTTTAACACGGGGAATGGATTAACTAGCAATTTGGTTTGACAAAAATTTTTCAGAGGCAGTGCTGCTATAAAGGTAGAAATGATCTTATTTGATGAGTGGAACTGCCGAAGCAGAGTAAAAGAAACATTTTTGTTCTTGATTTCCAAAAATGACATTTCATTCCCCACTGCAGCATTAGTATTATTCAAACTGAATATGCAGTGTTGTTTGCATGTAAGCATGCAGCTACATAGAGAGTTGAATGTATCAGCAGCTCAGCTTTCACCTAGCGTACAACTATATGGCGTAATCCAACAGGCTTTAAAAAAGTGTGACATGCCATTAGTTTTACATACTGCCCCGCCAGATGGTTTGTTTCACAGAACCATCTGAGAAGCCATCATTTGAAGCTGTTTGGAAAAGGGCAGGCACTTTCAAAAAATACTTGGCAGGCGATTGGATGAACCATCTGTCAATCAAACTCTTGCCGAAGCCAGTCAGGAGAAGAGCTAAAACATCTTTTCCATCAAGAAAAGCCTTCAGTGCCACTCTTTGCTCTTCTTCAAATGAAGAAATACTCTCCAGTTGTGATATAACTGATGCTATTCCAGCATCTATGCTAACCAATGTCCCTTTAATGCATTGGCTTAATCTGATTCTCAATCTGCTCTATTGATTTACAGACTATGATTTTACAGAGCAAACATTTCCAAAAGAATTAAATGTTCATATGAAGGATGTGGTATGTGTAAATAATACAATAATAATTTAACTATAGCTAGTTTTGTTTTAAGTCTCAATAACTTAGCTTTGTCTTGACTGATTGTTGACGTATTGTCTTATATTACTTTCATATTCTGTTTACTGATGTGGAGGGCACACATTTATCGCTGTCCATTGGCAGGAGGTTCTGAATTAAAGTTGCCGTAGTATATTGTGAAGGGCCTTCAAAACTTCTGTAGCCCCTGGGGCTCAAGTAATATTAAGGCGCCCCTGACGCTAACCACTTCAGGAGCCGCCATTGATGTTTAGAACGAACAGTCGCCTCTCCCTGTTGCCTCACACACACCGAAGCCACGCCCGCAGCTCCTCACAGGATGCTGATTGGTCCTTGCTTTGGCTTGCCGGACACAAACGCATTACTTGAAGCCTGACAAGATGGGTTTTCGTGTGATATGTGATCCCGCAATTCTTGCGTTATCTTATGACATCATGAAAATGCAGCTGCCATGCAAGATTATAGCAAAGAACGTATATTGCCAAGAAGAGAAAGTCAATTGTTCGTTCTATTGCAACATCAGCGCCCAGAAGCAGAGCCACTCTTCCGCAATTTTGGACTGAAGCGACTACCGGATGCAAGTAAAACATCCGCCTAAAAAGTGCTGCACCAATAAAACAAAAATATTTCTGTTCTATTGTCATATTCTACCAAAATGGCCTGTGTTGAACAATAAAATATTATAAATAAAATAAGCAATTTCAGTCCAAAATGTTGTCAAAATAACATTTCAGTTTTGTCTCTTTTTGAGGAAACCATATTTTCTATTGGATTACGGTTACAGTCCTAAACAGTTTTAAACATGTGGTTAATGTTGTAAATTGACACAAAGCAAAACAACAATGCAATATAAATACTTTGTTAGGTTTAGGCAAGAACAATAAATGAACATGGACCTTTAGTTCCACACGTTATAATACCATGCAACTTTCAATAATGTTATTATACCACGTAATTTCATTATTGGTCGCTCAATCTACTACACCTGCTCTGCACGTCGCTCGTTGTACTACGTCACTTGCTGCGGCCTTCCGTGTACTATTACAAACGTATTGTGATATGTCAAAGACAAACGTAATCCGCAACAAAATAGGTTTCCCTCCAAACATAATTGAGAATGCAGTCGAGTTGTATGGGAATGTAATTTTTTAGGAGACAGGGCTGCGCTGGATGAAAAGTCTGGTTCTCACCAAAGTTATTAAAAGTTATCTTCTCTGGAGCTTGGAGTTTGACAGCTTATTCTGCTAACTAATGCTGCTTTAAACTTCTAACATCAAACTTGGGAAGTTGCTAAAAAGCACTGATACATTCAGCTCTAACAGTGGGGCGCTACAGGTGTAAATGTTTGACTCAGTGCCATGTTTTGGAGTAGCTGTTATCAGGACCAAATGTGGTGTAATGTGGCACTGAAAAGGGAAGTCCATTAGTCTGGTACGTGATGTGTTAAGAACTGTTTGCCATTTAAAGTAGAAAGGAGGAGGATTGAAGAAGATGTGGTTTATTTTAGTCTTAACTGTTAAAGAAAATTTAAAAAAGGACACATTTTACAATTGTTGTGCTTTTGTCTGCATATTTGGCCATCAGGTGTTCATTACTGTTTTAAAAGCTACATAATCCTATTGTCTGTCTGTGTGTAATTGTGCTGACACTCACTTTCAGATAGTAGTTTGTGCATGGTTAAGCTGAAATGCATGTTGAAGAAATGAATTACAGTTGAAGTAAATCAGTGGCATAAGCTCTTTTCTCTGGTGTCTCATTTCCAGTCTGTCTCTCCCTTTGCATTTGTTTGGTGTTTGAAGATGTCACGTTGGGCTTTTTTTGGGGCGGTGTGATTTCCCGACAGCTTGACTTGTGGTTCTGACTCATTAGCTTCCTGCTCTGCCACAATGAGCCTCATCAATCGTAACCCCCAGCGCTAAAGAGCTGCTTTCTCCCTACCTGGCCATTATGGCTCTCTTTCCTCAACAACACAGCCCAGAAACAGAGCGGCTCGGCTCCATGCAGGGGGAATAAATAACACAAACGCTTTCCTAAATGCTGTCAAGTGAGAGCATTTTTGATAGTGATTCGCTCATTTAGGCTATTCCAAGTTATATCAGAGAGGAGAACCAATGTCGGTATCTCATGTAGGCACATGTTGCATTCATGCACAAACAGTGTGGGCTGCAGATTTGAGCTGATCCAACACACCAAGGCAGATGCAGTGACCTGCTGAACAGCCGCCAGAAGCTTTTATTTTGATACTGAGCAAGAGGGAAATGGGACAGCTATTACCTTACAGTTTGACTTACCTGCTCACTTAGATGCTTTTAATTGGCCGTAACATCTAAGCTTCTAAAAGCCCCCCGCCTCCACCTGCCAGAACTTAACTTATCCTCACTTACCTTTGTTTGATTGAATATTTCAATTATCGACTCCGGCCCAAGCAGGAAAAGTTAACAGTGTTTGGTTTGTCCGTTTTTGGCTACATGGCGGTGCAACATGGCGGAATCGCAGGAGGGGACTCGCTCCCTATGTAGATATAAACGGCTCATTCTAAGGTAACAAAAACACAGCAATTCTTATTTTCATATTCGTTTCTGCCAAAAGATCCCCCTAAATGTTACACACTGTTCCTTTAAATACGTAAATACAATATTAGTACCTCAAAATTGTATTTGAGTAAATGTCTGTTTACCGCTGAACAAAAGAATGATAAGGAGGCTTATTATCGGACTGCTCGTCTAAAAAATCAGTATCTGCAAAGTTAATGAGATCTCGCTGTATAGCTGCCAAACGTAAAGACAGCAGTCTTTCATGTGCGCTGAGTTCCAGCTAACAAGCTCTGCTGCAGCAACTGTAGGTGTGTGTGTGTGTGTGTGTGTGTGTGTGTGTGTGTGCGTGTGCGTGTGTGTCATCAGGTAGGGACTCTCTGAAGACTGCCATCAGTGGATCCTTACAGGAGGTAAAGCAATGACCCTCTGCTGCCGTGGCCCTCAAACCCTCACCACACAAACAGCAGCCATCACAGAGCTTCAGTCCAGTATGCCTCACCTTGTCTACCTTCTTCCTTCACACACACACTTATGCGCTCCACACTGATACAAAACTAGGTTATCATAGCAGTTATTTCTGCTGCGGGGCATATAGCTTACAAAGCAAAAGAACCTGCTTCAAGGAATCTCAGGACAAACTGTATCAGAGACAAACGCACACACAATAAAGCCAACAAAGAGTACAACAATGGAAATTAAATTAGAAACTAGTAACAATTCTTTAGCGCTCCGTGCACAGTGTGGGATATAAAGCAGCATTAGGAGGGATTGGACCAAACATGATTCAAAAAAAGTTATTTTTATTATAAAACGGTCATCAAAATCATGTGCCTCTGTGTCCTCTGGTGTCCTCCGGTGTCCTCAAGCGCTCCTAATAGCGTCTGCAAGATTTCACAGACAGGAGGAAAACGACCAATCTGAGCCGAGCCGGAGCCTGAGCAGCTGTCAGTCACTCGTGAACTCCGATCAAACGGTCAAATATTCTCAAATGTAATATGAGGAAGTTTGTGACCCGGCAGCCATGTTGAGATCATTTGAGGAAATACCAAGCACCGGCCACCGGCCGGAGCAAACTTTCTCATTTTACAGCTAAACAGTACACAACAAATGTTTCTGAAAACATTTGAGGCGAGACAGTAACAGAATATTAATCCGTATTTGATCAGTGCTGCCTAGTTTGACCGTTTTGATCGGAGTTTGTGAGTGATTGACAGCTGCCTCCGTTGAATAAACAGCCAATAGGAACACTCTCTCTCTGAAATGACCTGTGATTGGCCAAAGTCTCCCGTCATGGGCTACATTTTTTAAAGCCTGAAAACAGAGCCATGAGGATGTGCAGAAGTCTAGTTATCTCTCAGAACACTTGAATTACAATATGCTGAACGGTTATTATGAAATTTTTGCCCAATGATGCCAAAAACATTCTGCGTACTGCCGCTTTAAGGCCGCAAAATGTTAACACAACAACACTTCATGTACTGTAATTTAAACACAGGGCAGACTTACAAGGAAAGGTCGACGTGGAATAATAAGGCCAACGTGACTTTTCCCTAAAACGGTACTTCTGACATCTCCAGGCATTTGAATGAATATTATTACAACCTCTTTGTACAGTGCGCCGAAAGTGCTTTCATTAAAAGAGCAAATTGTAATCAAATGTCTAGAAAAGAAAAGAAAAAAAAAAGAATCACTTGGACGAAAGCCTGCCCCCACAAAGAGCATATTACTCATCCCCCACAGAGCCGCCTTGCTCTAGTGCATTGTGGGAGGACCGGGGTGGGCGGCTCAGTGCAGGGGATTGGGAGCTGCGTTATAAGACTTCACTACATGACTTGCAGCTTGCATGTAAACGTATCGACATAATGTTTCCTCACCGTCCCTTCACACTGAGTGGCTTCTGTTTTAGCCCTGTCTCTCTCTCTCTCTCTCTCTTTGAATGTGTGTGTGTGTGTGTGTGTGTTTATACTGTATGCACTTCAAAACTAATCAGGAAAGCCAGTGTGGTGGAACCCAGACATCTTGTTTATCCTGCGAGATTTACCCGCACTTCACCTTCAGAGCCACACACACACACACACACACACACACATACATACACAGTGAAGGTCTTGCGCTTGTCCCAGGTGCAGAGAAATCTGTGAAGCAGCATGTGGCTTGTCCCAGTTCCTCTACAGTACCTGTGTGCCTTTGTGTGCGTGCGTGTGCGTGTGTGTGTGTGTGATTGCGTATTGCGACAAGACTGACCCATTTGAATCTTAATACAGGCGCTCACCAATGCATTCATGAAACTAGTTCAACATGTAGGCTATAGGCTGCGTATAACGCTGTCACAAAAGCGGCGGCAGACAGTGACGGGCACTGATCGACGCTTGAGGTCAAAGGCCACGCATGCAGAGAGCATATCTAGGAAATAAGTCAAAGTTGAATGAGAAAAAAGTGTTGTTTTATGTGTGATTTTGAAAGGCGGCGGAGGGGGGGAGCTCCTGCTGTCAGGAAACACCTAAAGCTAAGATGAGGCCTATATCTGCGTCCTCCTTTTTTTCCAGTTTTGACAGAGGGGGTGGAAGTCAGAGATGTGACCCCTATGTTGAAGTCATTTTCAAAGCAGTGCACGTCTAATCTGTGTCCTGGACGAAGCAGGTGTGTGTGAGAGAGAGGGAGAAGGAGAAAGCAAACAGAGACAGAGACAGAGAAGAGAGAGAGAGGGAGGGAGAGAGAGTCAGAGAAGCAAACACAGAGTGAAGGAGAGAGAAAAGAGAGAGGGAGGATTGTGTCTTTTTCTCTGGATGCCAGCAGCACCAGTAGCAGCAGCAGCAGAAGCAGCAGCAGCAGCAGCTTGGATCCGGACGAGAGGTGACCGGGGCTGTGGGGGTGAAGGTGTGTGTGTCTATGTGTGTGTATGTGTGTGTATGTGTGTGAGAGAGACTGCAGGAGAGCTGGAGAGAGGAGAGAGGAGAGAGGCTCAACTTGCTCCCTCTGCCTCTGTCTCCCTCCTCCTGTTCCCCGGGACTCAGGCATCTGTCGGTGGTGAGATGTGAAGAGGATTGAAGTATGGCATGCAAAGATGGTTTCTGCCAAGAAGAAGAAGGAGACGGTGACAGCGATGCAACCCTCGTTCATTCGGACCTTCTTCTACTTTTGCTGTTTGGCGACTTGGTGAGTCCCTTTACAGTGTCGCTGTCCGCGGTGCTGAAACCACTGAATGAGGGTTCTCTTCTTCTTTTTCTTCTTCTTTTGAAGCACTGAAGTTGTGGTATAGCCTGTTTCTTTTTTTCTTTCTATAGTGTGAAGAAGATCTCTGGACAGACAAAGAAGGATGAAAGGATCTATCCGGAGAATTTTACTCGCATTTTAGACCGACTTCTGGACGGCTATGACAACAGGCTGCGACCTGGATTCGGGGGTTTGTAGAAAAAAAAATGAGATGTTGACTTTTTACATGAGCAAGGAATGCACATGTTTGTAGCATGATGTAATGAGCAGCATGTACTTAAACGAGTGTTTCCTTTTTTTCTTTTTTTAAAGTGTATTTCAAGAGTATTTTATGTACTAGAAATCATTTTCCATATGAAAACTACAAATAGTAATAACACGACAGCTCTGAAACTGTTTACATCTTCCAATTAAAAGATGCAACTTCATCTTTTATTTGACTTTTTTGTGCCAAAGGAGCTTAAAATATAACAATAAGTGCAATAAATCAGCTGTAAACTCACTATAGAGCACCAAATACAGCCTATATGTCAAGTCAGTTTCACTATGTCTCCTCTGAAACACTTTAAATCATCATAATAAGAAAGGGAAGAGTGAATTTTATCTTTTATTTGACTTTTTTGTGCCATAAAACATACAAGTTAGCAGTAAACTCACTATTAAGCACCTATTATACCCTATATGTCAAGTTAGTTTCATTCATAGTAATTACGTCACCTCTGAAACACTCAGAGAGAGGGAATCTTATTTTTTATTTGACTTTTTTTTATGCCATAGGAAGTTAAAACATACCATTAAGTGCGCAATGAGACAACTCATTATTGAGCCGCAAATACACCCTATAAGTAAGTTTTACTTGTATATTCTTAAATCACAAATCTTCATCAAATGGTTTTGCGATATTAAGGCCCTCAAAAAAACTTTAACAGGAGAAAACAGGAAGAAACGTTGGAAAAGCAACAGAGGAGGGATTTGCAACACGCATAGGTCGTGTCACAGTGTCATGTTTATTTCTTTACATCTTCGTGTGAGAGACTTGCATCATACAGAACATGTTGCTTTCGTGGTCAAGTGTGTCACAACACACGTGATGTTTCAGACTTTATCCTGTAAGCCTGCTAGTTTTTGAGGGGCCTGTATAAGCTGGCACGTTTAAGCGAATGCAGTTATATAACCGTGTGTATATGTTGCGGGACAAACGCTTAATGCACGTTCAAGTTCAAATGCTAAAAGTACGGATTTTTCAAAACCAGGACATGTTAAGAAGTCTAAAATACATTCTGTCAATAGACATGCACACTGTGGCTTTGCTTATCCCTGCACTTATAAACAAGGCCTGTACAGTCTGCCTCCACATTCATTCACTGAGGAAAAAAAAAATCAAACAGGATTATGTTTTTTACATCTTTAAAGCTATTTTTTCACTTCCATTATGCAGAGGCACTACAGCTGTGGATAAGCTATTGCATGTCTTTTGGATTTGGTGGGTTATAGGTCTGATATAAAGAGTGTTTAACACAAGCGTGAATAAGACTGGTGTCTTTTTATGCAACTGAACTGGCTCACAGAGCCAGTTGCATAAAATAGACCTAGTCTTTGTCTTAAATAGAACTTTAAGTCAAACTGGACACTTTAATTCACCTGTTACATGAAGCTTCCATTTGAGCAATGCATTATGGGTGAAATAAGACATATCAGAGAAGAGAAAAAAGGGATAAACAGTTGAAATAATTAGCTAATAGTTAGCTAAAAGTAATGGATAAATAGTTTAAATAGTTATCTCAAAGCTGACTTTCTACCTCAAATTAAGTCAGTCTTAGACTAGTGTAAACTGAGAAACTAAGACCAGTCTAAAGCCAAGACTAGTCTTAAACTGAGTTTATGCAACTGGCCCATGGAAGGATTTAAAACAGGAAATTAAATGTGACACTTGTTGTCTGTTTCATTGGCTCAATAGGTCCTGTGACTGAAGTCAAGACCGACATTTATGTGACAAGTTTTGGGCCTGTCTCAGATGTTGAAATGGTATGTACCCACACTTTTAATGGAGTTAAATACATGTATATGTTGTATTAATACTGTTAATTCTAAATTCACACAACTTTGTTCCAAATCTTGTCCTTATAGAAGAGCACAGGCAAATGTGTGGGTGGAAAGCAAGATGTTTTACTTACTAGATTTTCTTCAGATAATCATAAAGCGATACCATCCCACCTGCCAACCTACCTAACCTCAGATGTTTATCTCGCATTTGCCAATTTCCCTGTCTTAGGAGTACACAATGGACGTGTTCTTTCGGCAGACGTGGGTGGACCGGAGGTTGAGGTACGAGGGCCCGATAGAGATTCTGAGGCTGAACAACCTGATGGTGACTAAAGTGTGGACACCGGACACCTTCTTCAGGAACGGCAAGAAGTCAGTCGCTCACAACATGACGGCCCCCAACAAGCTTTTCCGCATCATGAAAAACGGCACCATTCTGTACACCATGAGGTAATGTTGTATGCTCCATCAAATATACAATCTAATATTAAATACCTAATCAAAACACAACTTTAGCCTAAACTTCATCAAATGGTTTTGGTCTATTTCCTGCTGTTTTAACATATGCTAATTCATGATGGGGAAATGGACTCTTCATATAATTTGTTTTTCTATATTTTGGTGTTTGTGCTAATTAAAAACAACAGACTTTGTTTGATTTAAAGAAATTGAGCAGATTTGCTGTGAAATCAAACCCAGTGGCTCGTAATGTGTAAACAGTGCAGAGCTGTGTGGAGGCAGTTGCAGAGGCTGCCAAACTTTTAAATCTTAAATTCAATATAACAGTCACATAACTGCTCCTCTGCCGTGTGGTGTAAGTAAATCACTGACTTTTTCAACAGTTAACCCTCAATTACATCACTGATAGGTTTATACAGTATATCAGAAGAATCAACCGTATAGGCTCTGCAACCAATCTCTGTGCGTTATCTACTGCTAGTTTACAACAGTGCATGCTAACATTTAGCAGACCTTACAATGTGAAACCCACCCTCCTAACAGTGCTAAGTACATGGCAACTTACAGTATTTACCAAAACCTTGGTGTTGCTGTCCCTGATTCTTGCAGAAATTCTTGAAGCATGTGTGTGTGTGTGTGTATATTTGGTCCTTTATTGAGCATCTCTTCTCTGTTCTGCAACAGGTTGACTATTAATGCTGAGTGTCCCATGAAGCTTGTGGACTTCCCCATGGATGGACATGCGTGCCCCCTCAAGTTTGGAAGCTGTAAGTTCTGTGTGCGTGCGTGTGTGTGTGTGTGTGTGTGTGTGTGTGTGTGTGTGTAATAGATTAAGCCCAAACAGGTCTGAGAACGGAAAATGTAGTTGCAGCCTGACCTCTGACCTCTCTACAGAATCCCATAAATCTAGCGGCCATGCATGGTTTCATTCTCATATAGGTGTAAAATGATCGCGTTGGCACTACATGTCATATTTTTCCTCAATGAATCATTATCGCCATTTACCCCTTTGTATCTGAGTCATTATAATAATAGCTGTAAACAAATAAACCCATTGCTGAGAAGCCTCCACACTGCATTTTGCATTTTGTGCCCCCCCGGTGTCGTTTCACAGGAGACCCACCGGATTACTTTACATCACTAAACAGGAGGCATCACAATTTGCAAGTAATACACAGCAGGTAGTTTCAGCAGAGATTTTACTTTATTTTAGCTTACTCTGAATGTTTCACTCTCAAAAGCTGTTTATCCATCTCGATGCAAATGGAGTGACTTCAGTGGGAGGGAGTAGGGACCAAATAAACAAACAAAAACAAGATTCTCAAAGGAATAATAATTTGACTTCTTCACTTTCTTGCGGAGAGTTATATGAGAATGTTTGATATCACTCTCATGTTTTTAAGGCAAATGTGAAGCTATAGCCAGCATCTGCTTATCTTAGCATAAAGACTGGAAACAGGGAGCTAGCCCAGCTCTGTCTAAAGGTAACAAAGTCCACCTACAGGCTAACCACCTCAAAGCTGATTTTGGGCCAGATCCCCCCTCCCAACGATTGCAACCTGATGGTCAGCAAAGCCTTGATTTTTGAGAACCAAGCTGACCGAAGAAGGAAGGACAACCACTGCCGCCATGGCGGACATGGCTGATACATGAGCTAGTGCAAAACGCGAAGCATAAAGTAGTGGCAAGATGGACCTCAGAAATGGAGGACCAACTTTTTGATTTTTTGGCAACAACAAGAGTGTTAATTTAACATGTCATGTTGTTGAACATCTTGTTTGTTAAATTTGTACACATGCTGAAGTGTAAAAACAACAAGCGTTTAGCTGTATTCCACCTGTTTCCAGTCTTAGTGCTAATGTATTCTAACTGGCTGCTAGCTGTAGTTTCATATTTAACGGACAGATATGAGTGGCAGCGATCTCCTCATCTAATTCTCGGCAAGAAAGTGAATGTCAAACTATTCCTTCAACACAACAGGAAACGATTACCATTCATCTTATTCATGGTCTTGGCATGCCATGTTTTCACGATTCATTTTAAAAGATATATTTATATTTACAAATATATGTAGTGCCTTTTAAATATATATTTTTAAGAGTTTAGGAAGGTAAGGAAGTCTGTCACAAATCAAAAGTTGATCCTGGCTTGGTCTGATAAAGAGCCTGATCACATGACTCTGTTCTCTGCTCGGCACTGAAATGGTTTCTGTGGTGAAAAGAGGAGCCGAGCACTTTGTGAGACACAAAGCGACTGAATGCTAATACTAAATAATGAAGTATTTCATTCTTCTTTGTGAACAATGAAACCCTAGCTCAGCATCGGTGTTTATAGTGGGCCTACTGGTCAGCAGAAATGACTTATCTCAAATAAAGGAGTTTCTCAGCTCCGTCTTATCGGAGAAGAGCAGCAATTTGAAGATTACATCTGCAAGAGAAAGGAGAGAAAAAAGACGAGTTTGCCTTTACACTCGCCAAATCTGCCGTCAATTACCCAGTGTGGTGACATTGCAGAGGACAAATTCAAATTTCTCGGTTATTGTCATCCGTCTCCCCCTGCTCATCCTCCTCCTTTCACCATCCTGCTCTGCTGCTGCTAGCCTCCAGTCAGGAGGAAGCGACCATGGATCTGATGCGGCCCGAAGCGTAGGAAAGGTCAGAATCCCTTCCTCTGCCTCAGGATAGCACAGACCTATGCAGCTATTTTCCATAGCTGGTGTGTGTGTGTGTGTGTGTGTGTGTGTGTGTGTGTGTGTGTGTGTGTGTGTGTGTGTGTGTGTGTGTGTGTGTGTGTGCTAATTTTCTCTCTGTCTGCACTGCCTTCATTTTTTCCTCCATCACTCTTTCTCTCTCTCCCTCTCTCCGTCTCCTTTTCTGTTTCTCCATCTGGACTTGTGTGCACAGGCATTGCGTTCCACTCCATGACACACCAGAGTCATTTCATTTTGGCAGCACAGTTGGTATCCTGCCGATGTGGAGTCCCATAGGGAGTGGCAGGCGAAGACTACTGGCATTTAGACTGGCCAAGCTCGCCAGGATACATAGAGCAAAACACTGGGAAATAAAAAAGACTTGTTATGGTTTAAAGTATCCCAAAGTCAGACACGTCAGAGAATTCATCTGAACGTTGCAACTTTTGTTGGGGAGGAGATGTCAGCATGATGCATTAGTGAGTGAAATCTGACAGATGGGACTTCTACCATCTTTGACTCTAACCACATTGCATCGGTTTGAGTGAGTCTGAAAGAGTGGATTGGATGCAAACAGATATAAGCCAGTCAGTGACGGTTCAGAGCCATATGATGAAAGATCCTCCTTGGCAATCAGCTAAAAAAACCTGCGATGCAATCTTAATTTTTGTTGAAGAATAGTAAATGAATTACTCTAGAATTTGAATAGAAGTGAAGGGTTAATCTGCCTCAAAGGGCTGGTAGCCCTAAAAAAATAATTAGTCAGTAGAGAGTTTTAGTATCCTGTGATGCTGCTTCAGAGGCTTTTCCCCTCGCCATGAATACAATTCAAAACAATGAACAGTAGTAATTTTGATTAAAAACCTTCAATTTTAGAGGTGCTAAATGCCAGATTGGGAGCATTTCTATTCCCTCCACGCGGCTCTCAACATAGCGACAGTGCAGCTGGCGGCTCGTAGCTAACGGTGCTAACAGAACTAACAGTGAAAACAAGGGCAACAGTGTTAACCTGCGCCGACGGTGATTAATCATATGATTGTCCATAGTTAATCGCGATTAATTGCAAATGAATCACATTTCTTTATCTGTTCAAAATGTACCTTAAAGGGAAATTTAAGTATTTAAAACTCTTATCAACATGGGAGTGGGCAAATATGCTTGCTACATGCAAATGTATGTATATATGTATTATTGGAAATCAATTAACAACACAAAACAATGACAAATATTGTCCAGAAACCCTCACAGGTACTGCATTTAGCATAAAAATATGCTCAAATCACAACATGGCAAACTGCAGCCCAACAGGCAACAACAGCTGTCAGTGTGTCAGTGTACTGACTTGACTATGACTTGCCCCAAACTGCATGTGATTATCATAAAGTGGGCATGTATGTAAAGGGGAGACTCGTGGGTACCCATAGAACCCATTTTCATTCACACATCTTGAATCCCTTTGAAAATGACCATGGATTTAGGTTTTCTAGTTTCATATGATAACAGTTTCTTCACTCTAGCCTTAAAACTGAGCCCGCTACAACCTAAAAATCACAAGTTGCGTTAATACATTAAAGAAATTAGTTTGTTAAAACGAATTTGCGTTAACGCGTTCTTATCACGTTAACTTTGACAGCTCTAATATATATACGCACACTTATAGCTATCTAAAATCATATCATAGCTATGTATATATGTGGACAAGGGCAGTTTACAGTACACAAACACATTACATACATACACATACGTAATCTTTATACCGCACTGTTACTGCACACCTTACAGTAAGTGACTCACATCGAGGTGGCTTTGCTCTCTGCCCACAGATGCCTATCCTAAAACAGAGATGATCTATACTTGGACCAAAGGGCCTCAGCATTCAGTGGAGGTCCCTCCTGAGTCCTCCAGCCTGGTTCAGTATGATCTCATCGGTCAGACGGTCTCCAGTGAAACCATTAAATCCATCACAGGTGAGACTCGCTCGTCCTCTCGTCAGCTGAATTATACTGAACGCTTCCGAGCAAAATGTCTTTCTTTCTTTCACAGATGAATTGTAAGAGAGAGTGTAAAATATGTTCAGCCGTCTGTGTGTATTGTACTATGTCAAACCAGGTAGATTTGCCGGGTTTACACTGTATTTACCACATAAATGAGAGGACAAATACTGTTCAAATGCAGCAAAGGTGGTAGATATTGGAAGGATTTGGAGCTTTGTCACTCCATTGGACCATGCTCAGCAGACAGCACCAGCTTCTTGAAATCAAACCCTGTCAACATCATGACTCGAGGCATTTCAGAGGGCCTTTCGGTTCACATAAATACTGAAGGATCCAAAAAAAGATTTTAGCAGCAGAAAGTTGGGTGGCATGTGTCCGTTTGGGTGAAAATGGATAGGGTTACTAGAGGAACACCAAAAAAAACGATCAAATAGAATAAAATACGACATCTGTCTAAAGCTGCATTGAGGGAAATCTGTTGGTCTGCGACTTTACATTCTTTGTTAATCAAACTAATTCATTTCTGTTGATCCTCCAGGTGAATACGTGGTGATGACGGTCTACTTCCACTTGAAACGTAAAATGGGCTACTTCATGATTCAGACGTATATCCCCTGCATAATGACAGTAATCCTCTCCCAAGTGTCCTTCTGGATAAATAAAGAATCGGTCCCGGCACGCACAGTCTTTGGTATGTAGACCTCACACATCCCTCAAACTGCTCTCTGTTTATTTACGTGACGCCTGCTGCATGTGTGTGTCTCCACTCTGCACAGGAGGGTGGTGTTACAGTGTGAGGTGATTATGGGAAATAGAGATGTTTTTTAGTGTTGTTTTGTTTTAAGATTGCCTCATGAAATGCAAATTCACTGCTATTAGTTTGTTTGAAATGCTAGAATGAACAGCTGACGGCATTAGGAAAAATCATTTTGAGGCATCTTCTAAGCAAAGATGCCTCAAGCAGAGACCAGATATTTGGGTCTAAAAAAATGTTTCTGGCTCACAAATAGAGGATGATACAAAATCCTCCCAAGATGTAATATAAATACCCTTCAACATGGGAGGAAACTGTTAAAAAATCATGATGGGGAAAAATGCACCGCAAGGGTATTAACAGTAGTTGTTATAGGCAAATAGCCCAAGGAGGAAATTTGGATTTTAGGTGTCTACAGATTTTAAATTTTATATAAAGAATACCATCTAATCAAGAGCAGTTCATTCAAAAAGGTGATACTTTAATGAGCTTTAAAGGTTTTAGGCCTCAAATGAATTAACAAATGATATTCATCACACTTTGACGGAGCTTTGTTGAGAAAGTAAAGTGTAAAGCGTAATGTAACACGTTACTTTTGCTGCTGAGTAATTAATAAAATAATGTATTTGATTATAGTTTTCAAGTAAGTTGAGTTGATTTCCTTTCCTTTCTTTCCTTTTATGGAAACATGATGTATTCTTTTTCTTAGAGAGATCATGGTATTCGTATCTTTTTTTTAAATAAATTTGTACTCATCAAAAAGATGGAAGATGCCCCCAAAGAATTTTGCTCCAAACTGCTAGGAAGTTGTCTTTTTCTAATTTTCATAATTCATTTTCTATTCTATACTTTGCTCCAAGCTAATGAAAGTTTATTGACACACATCTCATCATTTGATAAGCAAAATGATGTAGTTGTATACCTTTATGAAATGACACAGATCCCCAAAAACCAACAAGGAAAAATCAGATCAAGTCACCTCAAAATCTGTATTCAGAGTTCCAAAACAAAGATGGACATTAACACATAATAGCCTGCATATAGGCAACTCATAGACATTGACTTCATGTCAGGCAGTTATAAGAACCCCACTGCATTATTATTACATTGCTGACTAAGTTTTGCTTCAAACCAGGGACTCCCGGTTTCCAACTGATGATATAAAAATAACTTGAGGCATTGAATTCCTGTTATTCTTTAGGTTGTTGTCAAAGGTTGTACATCATCAGTAACTTTCAGTTTCTGGCCTGTGACCCCAACACGTTCTCGTCACATACTGACACTTTGTCAGGACCGGTGGAAGTGCCTTAAATTTGCATTCTGGTTGCAAAAGGAAATCTGATTGTATAAAAGTCTATGAGAAAATGACCCTACTTCTCACTTTACCTCAGTAAACATTGTAAACGTGAGTTTATGTTCTCAATCGCTAGTTTCAAGTCTTCTTCAATACAGCATGATGTCCATTTAGTACCACACTTTATCACCACACTCCCAACCACTTTCTCTGAGCATTTCATTTTAACGCGGATGGGTTTACGTTGGAAGCCTGGAGTCTCTCATACAGATGCTAAAGGATGCTTTGTGCGTCAGTATCGCACACCGAGGGGCGTGACAAAGCGTTGGTATTTGACGCCCTGGGAATGAGAACGGGCTGGTGACCCAGTTGCGTTCTCCATGGCTCCCCTGGTACAGCGTTTGGGTCCCTGTCCTAGAATAGACTGATTAGTGTGTGTCGATGGAGAGGCAGGGCGACAGCTGCTAAAACTAGACCGGTGTTGCTGGCTGTTGTTGTTTTATTGTTATTAAGGGACGTCTGAGTCTGGCCGTTTGTCGACCACGTTCCTCCACTTATGTTGATGGAAAGTCATTCAATGATAATGGCACTGACACTTGTCCTCCATTTCAAAAGTAGTTCTGATAGATTATGTTTGGGAGCATCATTTTCAAGAGGTAATTCTAACTTGAGAAGTAAAAACAGTGTCAGTGGTGATTAATGACTCTTTGAACAGCTTTGTGACATGTCGACTGCTTATGATGAAGTATGTGGAGTTACAAAATGGAAGTGGTCTGTTAGTGAAATATACATTTTTGCATGTAGTGTTAAATTAGTTTCTTGTACTGTAAGTGGAAATGCACCACTTTCAATAAGGCATCCTTTATGAAGGGATTTAATGATTATAACTAATGGCTCCATTAATGGTTCATTCTGTAAATCATTTAAATAATGCTTTATATAATTTATAAGTAATTAATGACAATGTTTGGGGTGATAGGTTGTGAAAAATCCCTTTAACTGTTCAGCCACATACATTCTGGGTTTAGGGCTGTAAGTGATCTGTAGTAAAATCCATTAATTAATTTATTAAGCATTAATTAATGGCTTACTAACATGTATAACTGCATTATTACCAAATAGATAAGATAAAAAAACAGCTAATGGGATTTTTCACAACACAACAACCCACAATTAGTTCTTATTAATGGTCGTCATTGGTAAAGAATTTACAAACTATTAAATAAAAACTAGTTACAACTTCTAAACCCTTGATAAATAATGCCTTTTTTAAAAGCCTGTGGTGCTTAAAAGTCCACTGCTTTAGCATCCTATAACTCATGATGGACGTTATGAATAAAACCTGGAACTCTGCAACAGCTCAAATAATGTTACTAATGTTAACCACTTATTTACTTACTTACTCCTCTTCGTCCTCTATGGGTAATAAGGCTACAATGACATCTCTCCATCACATTGCGTCCATGGCAACACACTGCTCCTCTCCCCATGACAGGTACATCTTGTCCAGTAGCTCCTAAAACTTTAATACGCACCAGCCAGCTAGCAGGGCCGGGTCTAGCTTTTTTGGTGCCCTAAGCAAAATCTTGTTTTTTTTTAAATTCTACTTTTTACACTTACAAATATTTGATTTAACTTAGCTGCATTGTTAACATAAAAAACATGCACATTATACATAAACCAGTAAAACTACTTTTTAAAATAAAATAAAACAATTTGGATACATTTTGAATTTATGAACCAAAATAAACAAATCACTTTTGATGAAAAAAGTTAGTTGGGAAACCCTGGCTTCCTAACACCTGTAAACAGACTTCGATGTGTCAAACTGGAGCCCTTCCCCTTTAATTATGTTGACAGGCCTGTTGGTGGCTGGCAGCGACATTTAGTCAAACTGTGACAGCATACTGAATCACCAACGGTGACCAAACAACCAACCTCCCTAATGCTTTTGCTGCTGGTGACGCACCCACACACACTGCACTGTCACCTGTATCCATTCAGTGTGCATTTGACACGCTGTGTGTTTCTGTTGACTGTGCACTTTGTGTTTTGAGTCGGAGTCTGCTGAGCAGAAAAACACAGTGTGTTGACGCTCAGTAGAAATGTCTCTGGGTGCACTGGGGGATCAATGCTGCTCTCCTGCAGTGACCAATGTATCTGACAGACCAGCTGCACTGCCTCCGCCTCCTCGCCTCAAACTGTCCAGCACGACAGAGGCATCACAGCAGCACAACTATTGTTGTATCAGTCGAGCCTCTGAGGCAGCGGATTTCTGCTGTTATCCGCTGTGTTTAAATGTGTGTGTGTGGCGGCGGTGGGTGAGGTTGGGGATGGGAAGGGAGGAGGGTGGTTGGTGTTTGGATTTCTCCTCTTCCTGCCCGCAGCCACACTCTGTTTTGACTTCCTGCCTCAGTGACTCAACCACAGGGTCCTGCTATGAGCGTAGATGAAGCAGTTTGTCAGGAAGACAAACAGGAGTGGAGCAGGATTAGAGACGGAGCATCTTGGCTTCACATAGAGGGGTCAGAGCAAAAAGCACATTATTTAACAAGCTCATTCAAAGCAAGTCATCGGTTTCTGCTCTTTGACATGTGACGAGACTGTCGTCCACTGCGGTGTCCGTCTGGAATGAGAGTGTGTTGGTGTAACCATTAATGGTAGAGGAGGTCACGAAGTTCCCGATCACCCATGTTAGAGAGACGAGATGAGCTCATGGCACTTTATAGGAATAGTTTAACATTTTACATAATATGTTTCTTTGCTTTCCTTGTGAAAGTTAGATGAGAGGATCGATACCATTCTCACTCTGTGTGTTAAATGGCCAGTGTGTAGGATTTAGGGGGGATGTAGAAATGTTGAAATGGAATATAATATTTATAACTATGTTTTCATTAGTGTATAATCACCTAAAACTAAGAATTGTTTTGTCACCTTAGAATGAGCCCTTCATATCTACATAGGGAGCAGGTCCTCTTCACGGAGTCCACCATGTTGCACCGCCATGTTTCTACAGTAGCCCAGAACAGACAAACCAAACACTGGCTCTAGAGAGATCCTTTTGCGTTTTTACGTTACCTGAAGGCCACCGTAGAGCTCTCTGAAACATGCTTGAAAGGTGAAGGGTAAAGGTTATTCAGTTGGTTGCAATCTGCAACCTCACGTCTAGATGCCACTAAATCTTACACACTGGTGACCCTTTAAGTACATAAATGGAGCAGGGAGGTTATTAATGGAGATGTTTCGATACTGTTTTTTCCTTTCCGATTCCGATTCTGATACCTGAACTTGCAGTATCGGCTGATACCGAGTATCGATCCGATACCAGCATGACAAAAAAAGTATATAGTTATTATTATTAGGCTGAAGGCTACTGTTTTGGAGCGGCAAAGAAGAATTGAGTTTCGGTTAAACAAGTTGATTTCTTTCTGGGTTAATAAATTACGGTATCGGATCTGTGCATAGACGGGCCGATACCCTATCCCGAATTTTGGGCAGTATCGGATGCATTTCCGATACTGGTATCGGAACAACTTTAGTTATTAGTGTAGCTTCATATAAAGGCTTGAAGCAAGGGGAAACACAAACCCTGGCTCTATTCTGAAGCGTGCTAATTAATACAATGTATCTAGTTGGTTTAATCAGTACACCAACAGTAATATGAATTGTCATCTTACAGCACATAGTTATGTTTATTTTGGCCAACAAAGGCAAGCGCATTGACTTCCCAGTGTTGTGTTGTCACAGTGAGGTTGCCAAGAAAACAGTATTATATATCAGACATAGTTTGCAGAAGTATTGATCGGCTGGATAAAGTTTTGTTTCGAGGTGTCGATAGATGTATTTTCTAACTTTGGATTTAGCAAGGCTGGATTTCATGCTGCGTCCGGTCTTTACGCTAAGCTGAGCTAATCACCTCCTGGCTCTATAACTCCGTACTCAACGTACAGACATGAGATTCATATCAATCTTCTCGTCTAACTCTTGGAAAGTAATTGAATGTATACACTTCCAAATATCTTGAACTATTTATTTTGACGGAATTTGATTTGTATGTATCATTTAAACTGCAACTGGTATTTGGCATCTGTTTTTCTGTTTTCAGAGGAAGCTAAAGTACCAAAATATCCCCAGCCTGCAGGCTGCAATCCTGTTGTGGAGGTGAAAATGAAACAGTTGCTGTAATATCATATAGTGAAGGGTAGCTCAACTGTAACACTATGGTCAATAACATGCATGAGTAATTTGACTATGAAAAAATCCACAGAAATATAAGTAACTTAAATACAGGAAGAAGATGACTTCCATATATATTATTTTCTGATTTGATTGATACATACAGTACAGCACTGCACTATTTACACAAATACACCATTAGTGCCACAGGAAGTGGAATCTTTACTCAGGTGGTTGGGGAGAAGAAAAAAAGTACTGAAAGCTTTTACATATGTAGAGTTCCAGTAAATCTATCAGCCATCTCAGTTTCTGCTTATGTTGAGAACAGCTTTATATGAGAGGTTAATATCCTCAGTCTGTGGCCTCAAGCCACACTTCACCTATCAATGTCATCCAGCTGCTTTTGATTGACAGGTAATTATATAGCGGTCACGTCCGGGAGCTGGGGATGAATTTATGTTGGGCAAGGACTCGGCAGCACAGATTGTTCCAGGTCTCCAACGTAAAGGGGATTTTCTCCAAATCACATTATTGCTATTGGTTAATAATACCAAGGACGAGTGATGAGCTACAGGCTTATACTGGAACCTTCTGTTATTGTAGGAGACACATGTGACCTTGCGTGCTGGCCAGATCGCTGTCTCGTTTTATTTTGATAGGATCTCTCCTGGTACTGCGAAGAGTGAAGTTAGAGAGTCCACAGCTGCTGCTGTAGAGCAGGAGATATACTTTAAGCAGCTGTAAGCTCTTGGTGGTGTTATATCTTTTGATACATATCAGGCCGAGTTGTACAAATATCATTTGGAGGTAGAGCTTGTCTGCAGGCAGAAATAATCCTGTTGGTCGAGTTAAACCTTCGATGGGCAGATTTTTTCTCTCTCCATGATGTACATTTGACTGAATCCCAATGAAAAAGGCAAGAAAAAAGAACATATTCTCGTTCGTACGATATCTTACAAAAAGTTGTTTCTAATTTTTCGTGCGTTTTACTACGAATGTACAGCAACACGTGTCAATTTCTGCTTTTTACATGCGTACAGTCTTTTTAAAATAAACTTCTGTCTTCACAGGAAACTACTTGGTTAGATGTAGGCAACAAAACTACTTAGTTAGGTTTAGGAAAAGATCATGGAAGTGGCGTTACTTAAGTACGGAAGTTACGTGACAAATAAGTCAATGTTTGGGTTAAAATATGGTAGCGTAATTTAAGTGTGGAAGTAACATGACTCACACAGGATATGAACACCGGTCTCCAGAGCAAAAGTCCGGTGTTTTTTGGTGTTTGTCGCTCTTTACACTTCCTGGTTTACTATTTCGTGGATTACATGCAAATTGATTTTGTGGGAATACTAATTAAAATGCATTAATTTTCGTAGGTACAGCTACAAACGGTGTATGAGAACAACCTGCACAGCCATATCAACTTTATAAGGAGATAATATGTTAGTCGTGTTTACAGCTTGTTACGCTGCCCCCAAGTGGCCAAAATATATCAATTCATGCAGGTGTAAATACTGTGGTTCTTTTTGTACATGTCTCCCATTTTATAGAGCCAAATATATTTAGTTCATTATCCTCCGCATTCAGTTAATGACATATGCTGATGAAGAGCAACATAATGTACATGGGTTATTGAACACCGTGCAAATGATCTTTATCACCATTTTATTTGGCAATGACATGAAGAAAATCTCTTTCAGGGGGTTTCATTCTGATCTACAATGAGATGCAATGCATGGGGAAAACAGCAGTTTCATAGGCAGATAGATATTTAGTTTTTAGTATTTTGATTTAAGTGGGACTGCAGTGACCAACACAGATCTCAACTCTCAATGAGTTGCAGGCTCATATGTTTGATATTGTTCTGTTTTTGATACCCCTGAAGGCATCACCACCGTCCTGACCATGACGACGCTCAGTATCAGCGCTCGCCACTCCCTCCCCAAGGTCTCATACGCCA
>CAKALG010018332.1:0-10367 GCA_916700815.1 Helicolenus hilgendorfi | reverse complement strand
GGCTAAATACTTAGAATAAAGACCTACAAAATCTACAGTCACTCAAACAGACAATGCACTAAATCGGTTAGTACATTAGGACAAACATACAGAATCAGGACTGAAAGGCCTTTACACATTGGGTTGTTTTTTTATCGGATTCATTTGCATGTCGCTATACTTTTTCAAACTCTTGTTTTTGACATGAGTACTTTCACACAGAATGCAAATATCACACAGCGAAAAAGAAACGAGGTTGATTTTTCTGAGCTTTTGCACCGCGAATAAAGGCATCCACCGATCATGTTGTGTTGAACGGACATATTCAATACATGTAGTGTACAACAACACGGAGGCTGTGCAGTCTGAATCAATATGGCAAACTTTATTTCTCCTTTCAGCCTTGACAAAAGCAGCACAGACTGGATCCACTCCTTCCATTCTTATGTTTCACAATATAAGCCCTAGACATACAGTATACACTGCATAACTGTTTACCAGGGGCAAATTCACTGAGAGCATTTTGCTAAAAGGAAACTAAAATAGCTTACAGTAGCTTATACAGCAATTTACCTCAGATAGAATGCCAGACGCTGCTCTGGGTCAACAGGATCCCAGTTTTGGCGGCTGCCTGTGCGGATCTATTCGAACCTTTTATTGAAAAAGTGTTGCAGCTGTCGCAAGTTGGGATTGCTGCTGGTATGAATAGTTTTGATATGAAATATTCGCAGGCTAGTATTTCACATTTTTGTGTCATTTATTCAACATGCCCCTGGTGTGTAAAGGCCACAAGAGTGTAAAGCGTGATTTATTCTTGCTGCTTCCGCAAGTGTCCACACAACAAAGTGATGTCACACCATCAACCGCAGCCCTTTACTGAGATTCCATGCAGCAGGTTTTTGCCTGTCCATGCAATAACCAAATTTTTCTAACTACGCGAACACGTAGGGGGGAGAAAATGGAGAACTTTGAGGAGCTTTGAGAATGTCTGTTTGCCGCGAGGAGAAACCCGCATGGATTATAAAAGATCCAAATGTTTCCTGGTCTTGATTCCACGTCAGTTCATGTCCGTGCGGCTGTCCTTGTGGAAAGCATAACCAAAGCTTACAAGTGTAGAGAGTCTACGGTAGCTCTGTGAGGCTGTGCTATAACCGTGGTTCTTGAATGTGCTTTGATTGCATTTTGTGCTTCAAAAAGTTCAAACCACATTTTGCACAAACTCCAGCGCTTCAGGGAGGATAAGAGTCAACAAGAGCCTTTTATAACAACAACAATGCATTTTAAAATATCTAAGCAGAGTAACGCGCATGATTTGCTTTTGAAATCAGACTGAATGGCACACGATGTTTAAACGCAGTGTGCGGCTGCCAGTCTTTTCAGTAATCTGCTATTATCCGTTTGTAGTAATTAAACTAATGTCTCTAAATGAGTTATGCTAATGATATTTAATGGTAAAAGAGCTATATTTAGGGAAGTTTATTTCATTTTGAAGAGATGTCGATATGGAACATTTCCTTCAATTTCAAGGATCATTTAAGCTCAGCAGTGTCTCGCTGTGACTGAATAAACTTTTTGTTTTGGAGTACGTTTTCGGCAGGAGAAAGAAAAGAGCATCACTCTTGTGTGATGAACATTGTGAGGTGATTTAGTCCGCTGCAATGCTCTGTTAACTACACCACAGAGAAACTAGGAAATACAGAGAATCAATAAATCACACTGCAGCGAGAAAGAGAGAGAGGTCTGAATGGATATCGAGTTAAAAATCAATGAACTGTTGGCAATCCATTTACTATCTGGGGTGCATCAGATATTACAGCACTTACATATACAGAAACAACACACACATGAAGCTTTAAACATGAGTACAACATGTACTACACAAGCTAGAGGAAGGGAGGATATTATCTACACAATCTGAACCACATGTGTGTTTGTATATGACCTGCTTTACACACTCACATGCAAAAAAAAGTTGTAATCTCTCTGCTCTTGTAATCTGAGATTTTAATCTGCCGCTTTCCAGAGCAAAGATTACCCAGCAGCCCTCACTCCACTCCCATTCTAAAATGCTCGGCGAGTGAAAGAAAGAAAGTGATGGACACAGATGAGGCTGTAATCTTGAGGGAAAAAAAGACAGAAATAGTAAAAGAGATTTAAAAAGGACGTGTTAGAGGAAGTGATGGAGATGGAGAGTGACAGAAGAAGAGAAAGAGATAAAAATCCATCTGAGTCGAGGTCAGTGTTTGAACTCCACAGGTGGAGCAGCAGAATCGGATTAGAGCTTTAAAAGAGTATTCAAACAAGATAAGGTCAGAGTTTATACTGTGGCCTTCAAGGGAACATTTGCCTATTTTAAATCACAATAGCAGCCTAGTTTACCCAACTATTGACCATACTGCTATATAGGGGTGGGAATCAAGGCCCCATGATACGATATTATCCTGATACGTAAATCACGATATAATCATTGCGATTTTAAACATTTTGTGATATGTTGAGTATTAGTCGATAAGATATATTGAGATTTGTTAATTTATTTCAACTGCAAAGTATGCAGTTTGTGAACATCTGTTTTATTTAATGAGATACAGCTTTCACTCTGTTCATTTCAGAGTTTTAATTCACATATCTTGAGGTCAGAGGTCAAGGGACCCCTTTGAAAACAGTCATGCCAGTTTTTCCTCGACGAAATTTAGTGCAACTTTGGAGCATTATTTAGTGTTCTTCTCAACAAACTAACATGACATGGTTGGTAGCAATTCCTTCGGTTTACTGTTAGATTGTTAAGAGGTTGATAGTTTATATAATGAAAGATCAAGACTTGACGTCCGTGTATCAATACCATATTGCCACGCAAAATATCATGATACTATGCTGTATCTTTCTCGATTATTGTTTTGTCTAAACATGTCAGAAAATAGTAAAAAAAAATGTCCATCACACTCAAAACATTTAAGACATTGTGTGCCTGATACAGTTCATTAATAAATAACATATAGTCTGAAATCCATATTAAGTATGAGGCTTTTATCTTTCATAAGTTATTTATATTCACCTAATCAAATCTGAATCTAAGACTTAATGTGAAGCCAAGCAACCATTTCTTTAAATGTAAAGTGTGCACTATAACATGCTCATACAGACACACTCATCCATTCTGTATTTAGATGCCAGATGTAACAGAGGAAAGAGTCCAGCTCCATTCAAGACCTCCATAGAGAAACGCTCCATTTTTAGACGCCTGATTCATAACAGCTCTGATCTGCACCTAAAACACACACTGACACACTAACGTACAGACTAGAGCCGAGTACACTGAAATGTTGGCGCGAGTACAAACCAGAGCTATCGTTGTAGTAACATTGAAATGTGTCCACGCAGTCTGAATGACCCTGCATCCTTCTATCAACACACTATGCAAACACTCGCTGTGAATTACATAACAGTGACTGGCAGGTATGTGTGGGCAGATTTTATTTACATTAGAGCTGAAACAATAAATCACAGAATACTATTGACAGAAAATGAATCTGCCAGTCAATGGTGAATAATTATTTGTCTTCCATGATAATAAACTGAATTTTGGGGGGTTTTGTGCCGTAGGTCTGACAAAACAAGACGTCACTTTTAGTTCTGGGAAACTGTGATGGACATTTTTCACGTATGCCTAATTCACACTACAAGACTTTCAAACTCGTCAGATTGCAGTACTGTTCAAACTACACAACTTGCTGTCTTATAATCAGGAGTCTTTAAGTCGTCATGGTTTTTTGCAACAAACTTATTTTTCTTTTAATTGATAAACTGTCTTTAAAACGTCAGAAAATATTGGAAAAAGGCATGAAAGTTATCCGACCAGCTGTCTAAGACCCCCAAAACATTCAATTACTAATTATATAAAACAGCAAATCTTAAGGTTTTAGAAGCTGGAACCAGCAAAGATTACGTTTTTTTTTTTGGCTTAATAAATTATTAATAAACTTAACTTAATAAACGATTTACCGAGCATGAGAATTGTCTAATTGATTAATCACCTGTAGGACAGCACCGTGCTAATGGCTAACAAAATGTTAGAAACAATTAGAAACATGAGCTGCTTAGCCACATATTTCCACATTAATGTGTGAAATCATTCATAAATGTGTTCCTGAATCTGCATTTCTTAATATTTCGGGCTAAACTGTCACTATAGCAGGTTGTAATGATTATTCAGAAGCTGTTGAGTTTCAATGGTTTCAAAATAAAATGCTATAAGGGGTTAAACCAAATTTGGACAGCTAGCTTAATACATCTGCTCACAGAGTGTAATAATAGTCAATGAATCAGCGTTATGTGATATGACTAGGGGAAAAACAGCTATGTGTGTGTGTTAGTAGCCCAACACAGGATCTCTTTGATGGACAGAGTATTTGTGTGTTGGTTAATCCACACCGTGTTACTCACACACCCAGCATCACTGCTGGTGTATCAGCTAAACCCACTCAATCCCTAATCTAAAAGGACAGTGAGAAAGAGATAAACCTGCGTACCTACATGTGAAAATCATTCACATTTCACAGATTGCTCTCCGTCCTCCTCTCACGCTAACATCACTTTCCTCATTTTAATACCTTTAAGCATCATTTATTCCCGGGATACGACACAGATTCCACCGGTTGCCCTGACAACAGATGCCATTGAGTGGAGCCGGGCCAGCACCTCGCCGTAATAACCAGTGAAGCGAGTCGAAGGCGAAGACCATCAGTCAGCTCCCATTCAACAACATTCACTCCTCCCATTTTGTTCGCTCTCAACGGCCAAACAAAAGGCCACGGCTCGGCTTATCACTGGGATTTGTGGTGCTGATGGGGGGCTTGTCTGTGTGCTCTGCCCATAAAACTCCTGCAAAAACTGGTTTCCTGAATCCCACAGAAACAGAGCAACAAGCAAGCTGTGACCTGTTGTTGTGTTGTTCAGGGCAAAAACCATTAACACCCGAGACTGGGAACATCTTCTACTCTATTTACACGCTCTATTTCTATCCATCTATCTATATCCATGATCATTTAAAGAAGGTGTCATTTTACATGTCTTAAAATGAGACTGAACAGAAACCGGTTCTATTGTGAGATAACCAAAAGGAACTATAGGGCTGAAACTAAGGATTGTTTTCTCAATTAATCGATTACTCGTTGGATAATTAAAATGTCAGAAAATAGTGTAAAATGTCAATCACAATTTCCTAAATCCCAAGTTCATGTATTGACTTATACTTTCTTGACAATCAAAAATATTCATTTTACTATAATATAAGACAAAAAAAAAGAAAATTCTTTTTTTGAAGTTTCATGTTTTTGCTTAAAATATGGCTTAATTCAACGTATCCTCATACAACGGGCTGTATGGTCTTAAGAAAAGTTATTCCTCAATTTCCGCTCTTACATGCTCACAGTCTTTTTAAATAAACTTCCGTCTTCACAGGAAACTACTTGATTAGGTTTAGGAAAGCATCGTGGAAATGGCGTAACTTAAGTACAGAACTTTCGTGACTCACACGGGTTACGAACACCGGTGTCCTGGGTGAAAGTGCCAAGTTTTTTGACTCACCCGTCCACCCCGACCTCCTCCCTATGTGGCGGTTGTTGCTCTTTATACTTCCTGGTTCATGATTATGTGGATTACATACAAATTGATTTTGTGGGAGAGTAGTTTAGTTTTCTGTCGATCGACTGAATTATCTCTAAGTCAAACCACAAATATGATTAAATGGACGTTTGGACTCCAGGCGAACCTTTGTCAGGTGAAATAAATTGTAGTTTAAAGACAGTGTGCAGCCGTTCGTCATTACTACAAGGAATTAGTTAACCCCAGGACAGAAACCGGTCATAGCCAGTGAGGGATAACGAAATCTTTTGTTCACATCTTAGGTGACCATAAATGTTCCTCTTACATTTTCTTTTTTTATTAAATCATTGGCAACAGACCATCACACAGAGACGCTTCCAGCCTCAACGGGTGCCAATGATTTAATAACAGAAAAATGAACAAGAACATTTTGTGAGTGCTCACCTATTATGTGAATTCAATGGAGTTCTGCTGCTGTCTGGTAGCAGAATTTCATGAGACTAAATATATAAAGGCAAAAAGTAGAGCCTGTTCCTTCCTTTGTTTTGTGTTTGTTGTGTCAGCCAGCAGTTATGGAGCTGCAACTAACTGTTATTTTTTCAAATAATCCTAGAATCATCATTGTCAGAAAATACTAAAATAAATAGCCAATCACAATTCTCCAGAACCCAGGGTGACTTCTTTAAATGTCTTGTTTTGTCAAAAGTTCAAAACACACAGATATCGCAAATCCACACATTTGAGACGCTGGAACCAAAGAATTTTTGACACTTTTCTTGATAAATGACATAACTGATTTAGACCTGCAGCGATGAGCTGTTTATGATAGTCGTTACTGAAGCGTAGCACCCGCCCTCCGGTTGCCCCTCAGGTTAACACTGTTAGCTCTGTCCACAGTGTTGCCGTTGTTTTCACGTTCAGTGCTTTTAGCAATGTTAGCAAAGTATGTTGTATATTATATATGTATATTGCCAGGTAGTGAAAGTCAATTGTTTGTTCCATTGCAACATCAGAGCCCAGCAGAAAAGCTACGCTTCTGCCATTTTGGACTGAAAGCAGCAACCGCACACCAGGAAAACGTCTAAAACGTCTTTCTATTTACCATTTTCTGTCATTTTAGAGGCCAAACAATTATGGATTTGTCTGATTAATCAATATAATCGGATATAATCATTAATTGGAAGCCTAAATTGATCAACACAACAGCTGCCGATTAATTTTCTGTCCATCAACTAATCGTTTCAGCCCTAATTGGAAGACAGTTATGGTGACTGAATTCAGAAAAAATACTGGAGGGAACCTATGAGACAAACCTGCAACTGAAAGTAAACAGAGCATCAGATTATTGGCTTTTCCTG
Organism: Helicolenus hilgendorfi; assembly: GCA_916700815.1. Taxonomy (NCBI): domain Eukaryota; kingdom Metazoa; phylum Chordata; class Actinopteri; order Perciformes; family Sebastidae; genus Helicolenus; species Helicolenus hilgendorfi. Next base: position 3,426 of record CAKALG010018332.1, on the reverse strand, counting down.
GGTGTCTAATGATCAAACACTGAGGCCCGGTGAGGACAGTCTCTGCATGATGCATTTATGAGGCAAAAAGACAAACCTGACTTGACTGGTGGCAGTCAAATGCTCTTTAAGAAATAAACAAATTCCTTTCATTTCTTTTCCAAGAAAGTGAAATTAGACCTTAGGCAAAATAACCTCCACTTTATTGACATGAATCTAAAGAAGAGGAACGGGAATCTTAGAAAAACACACTGCTGCCCGGAGGGAATACTGTCAGGAGCTCAGAGAAGGAAACACACCCCCATCCTCTTTCCTCAAGATCACACATGCAAACAAAAGTCCAGCTAGCAGAGGACGAAAATTTTTCTCGCTGCTGTGTAATATCTAGGCCTCCAACCATGAAAAAAGATCATGTAAATGGGAAAATAAGGTTTAACCTTAAGCTAGGTCTACTCTTTTAATAACATAATGTACTGGCCCGAATACAGACGATAATTAATTCTGGAAATTATGTTTAAAAAAGTGGGGGTCGCATCAAATTCAATGATTACACATCTGCGTATTCACAACATCAAATATTCTTTTTTAAATGCAGACTACTCCTACAGGAGTGTTGCATTATGGGTTGTTTTTTAGCCTTAATGTCATTAGGTTAGTGACTTGTTTATACTGCGTCCTTTAAGTTATTTTCAGCTCAAACGAAGTGTACCAAGAAGGAAAACGAACCGTTCAACCGGAGTAAACAACGCAGGTTTGAAAACGACAAACCCTATAAGAACCGATACTTCGGTACCAAGTTTATGCCGAAATTCAGAAAAAGTGACGGTACTCTTTTTTTCTACAGTACCGCAGGTTCCATCGGGGCTCAAGACTAACGGCGTCCCGTCGTCACAGGGACGAAAACGTGTTGAAGCTGAGAATCACTGTTTACCAATATATAATGAAATTCAACTAGTTAAGAGAAATAAATAGGTGTTACAGTGGAACCCGTTTCAGCAGGCTCTTAGTGTTCCTCCCAACTTCAGTCAACAGACTCTACTCTGTCTACTCCCTCTGCCTCCTCCCTTACAAACACTAGACTTTCCAGCTACAGTCTGGAAAATGTGCTTGAGGAGAATGACTAATGCTATATTCTTCCACAACAACTACCACTCAGGTGCCCTTGGGCAAGGCTCTTCATTCTGTACCAACATGGCTGCTAAGCCGTAAACTATGGCTGAACTGGGCGGCTCCCCGGCCGCTGGTAAGATGCTCAGTCGACACTTCCATAAGTATCCCCCGAGTGTTGTCAAATAAAGGTTAACAACTGAGGACGCGATGATCCGCCTCCAGTCCCTGAACAGCTCATAAAGGTGTCATGTGCTAAAAAATGCCTCTGTGTATTATCTTGTGTACCTACTGATGCCTAACAGACAGCAGGACAATGTACCACAGAGACATGGTTGACTGTATGTGGGTGTCAGCTGGCAAAAAAGCCCATCTCTCTCATGGATTGTGGCAATCTGAGTGGCTTTTTAACAATTATATTCAAATTAAGTGAAGAAGAAAGGTGTGATTTTAAAGCAATTTGGTGGGACCTTTAAAATGGTGCTCACTCAACGCTTGTGAAAAGCATGGCAACACAAAAAGTAAGTGCATCTCGTCTCCATTTAGACCTCCTCCTCTTTTGAAAGCTGTCACATAACTCTTAGCCTAGAAGTATGTTTTGCGCAGGGCTCTCTGTACTGTACGTGAGCCCCCTGTAACTGGGTCAGAGAAGAATCTGGTTTTCCTGTCATAACATGCCATGTTGTTCAACCTTTGGGAGGAATAACAGTGACAGATCACTATAGCATGTGTGGCATCCATGCAACACATAACAGGAAGGCACATGCTGTAATTCTCCTTCCAACAAGGAGCTCTGTGATACAACAGGAACTTGAACACACCTTAAGAAAACAGCAACCTCCCCCACAATTTCCATATAACTGGATATAATAAAAATGTTTGAATCTTCAACTGAAATACATACAACACATGCAGACAGACTGGATAAACCTGCTCCACCACGTGGCTTTGTCTGAGGGTGCTTATTACTGCTTTGCAAACGGTCTACACTATGTCTGAGTAACAAAAAAAGGCAACATCATAAAATGTCACCTGAGCACAGTGTCAAAATGACTTAAAACAGTATGACAAGTTCACTGTCTAGCCTGCAGATGGTCTGCAAAAACTCAGGCAATCTCAACCAAACTCCATTATAAAATCTGTCAATTTAATGATGCCTCACATGAGAGCAGAACATGGTCTGTAGGAAGCTCAGTCAATCTCCACCAGACTCCATTCTAAAATCTGTCAATTTAAGGATAACTCACATGAGTGCAGAACATGGTCTGTATGGGAGAAGCTCGGTCAATCTCCACCAAACTCCATTCTAAAACATGTCAATTTAATGATGTTCCTACAGAACATGGTCTGTAAGAAGCTCGGTCAATCTCCACCAAACTCTGTTAGAAAATCTGCCAATTTAATGATGCCTCACATATGAGTGCAGAACATGATCTATATGTAAGAAGCTCAGTCAATCTCCACCAGACTCTATCATAAAATCTGTCAATTTAATGATGATACAAACATACAGTAGTATAACATGATGAGCTTCCAGAACTGGCTGCCACTTCTCCATACTTATTACCGCAGTGCATTTTGGTAGCACACTTGTGGGAATAAGATAGCAAGAGACAAGAGAGAGATACTGAGAATGGAAATTTTATGGGGAAAATGCAGTGAGATCTGTGCCGAAATGCAGAAAGGCTCCTAGAGATTCATGAGGTAAATATGTTGTGCTGTAACCAATATACACATTTTCAGGCATGCAAAGAATGATTTAAGGTTTGTTTTAAATGACATGTTGGCTGCTGTCTTCACAAGAGAAACACAACGTGTCGGGACTAGTCGAGAGAGAGAGAGAGAGAGGTGTCAGCTGTTTGGATGGTGCACAAAATGTTGCTTGGAGAAGATTTCCAACTCTTGCTAGTTTTAAAGATACATTACTTGTCAACTCTTTTGTAGGTTTATTAAACTGGACATTTTTCAACCTACATAACACCAGATTAGCCTTTTATCGACGTGGCTAGAAATGAAACAACGTGTATGTGTATTGTGAATGTGTGCGTAATGTATGGCCTCTATGGGGAGAGGTCGTTTGTTTTAAGAGAATAAATTAGCAATTGATGCTAGTTGGTAATAGTAGAAAACGCATATTTACCATATTATAAGAGTCTCCCTACTCCTGGTAAACTTTTCTCCACAGCAGCACAACAACAAGCTCCGGACATAATCTCAGGACTCAAACTGGATCTTTGTTGTCCTCCAATGTAAAGTTATCCGGTGCCACACATGCCATCACGGCTCCTATCTCTCTCGCTGCTCCTCACCGCAGCTGGAAAAACCCGACCGACCGACGGC
>CAKALG010018327.1:0-14311 GCA_916700815.1 Helicolenus hilgendorfi | reverse complement strand
CATAGCAACCAGCACCAGATGAAGGAGCACTCATCCTGGGTAAGGCAAAGCCCCGATCGCTCTCAATTTTACATCACGTTGTTCCCTTTTCAAAATAATCCCAAAGTCAATATCTCTGTGAGAGAGCGGAATGATTTTACAACATGGCAGCAGACTATTTGTCCGTCTCCCTACATTTCCTGTCCTGTCAAAGCCATTCAAGAGGGATTTTATGGGGCGTGTTACTCATTTTGGAAAATGAAGTTGTATTGATTGAATTTGCCGTGTAGCAGCATCCCCCCAAAGCTTCATCATTATGTTATAAATCGAAACATGGGAAGTCATAGGCGCTAGATCCCAAATCCAATTCCCATCTCCCACTCGGCTTTTGCACAGAAGAGAATGAATCAGGACTCGAATAACACGCCTGAGAGCATGAAACACAAAACACAGACAGACATATGAAAATAAAACATTCATGATGTTTGTCATGAAAGTGGATGAATCTGCTCAGGATTATTTCCCACTTTTGTGACAAATTGGTGTAAAATATGTCTATGAAACACATCTGGGACGATGTTCAACACATTTTATTTGGTTTCCATCCACCATATTACTGATTATCTGACTTTGTTGTGACAGAAAACAATGTGTGCTCATAAAGGAGCAAGACCATTGTTGTGTCTGCTGGTGCTCTATACGTACTTTCCACCGGCACCTTTTTTTTGTGTGTCCGTATTATAAGGGTAAATTGCACTATATAAAGGCTAGGCAATTTTATTCCTTTAACACATTTCATTACAAGTAAACTAATGTGATTTCTATTAAACAGGTGCTGTTTTTTCCCCTAAATGATGGCGCATGCTACACTAATCATCCTGCCTTAAGGAACTGGTATCCCATCTCACCTAAAATGTATTAATTAGTTTGTGTTTTAGTTTGTTTTTCACTGGAGTGTTAAATAACAAAACTTTTCAGAGACTTTCTACCCTCCCGAGAATGAAGTTCTGGAGAGTTTAGTCCTTTTTTTGCATGACAACCAGAGCTGCAACGATTAACCGATTAGTTGTCAACTATTAAATTAATCTGCAACTATTTTGATAATCGATTAATTGGTTTGAGTATTTTTTTAAGGAAAAAAAAAGGTCTAAATTTCTCTGATTTCAGCTTCTTAAATGTGAATATTTTCTGGTGTCTTTACTCTATGACAGTAGACTAAATATCTTTGAGTTGTGGACAAAACAAGACATTTGAGGACGTCATCTTGGGCTTTGGGAAACACTGATCAACATTTTGTAGACCAAACAACTAATCAGTTAAATGAGAAAATGAAAATAATCGCTAGTTGGTCAAATTTGAAGACACTGACATTGGTTATTAGTGACTTAAGCTAAAAATATATACACAAAAGTACAGTTTCAGTATCATCTATCAAAAACTGCTTTATCAATAATGGTACAGTATAGTATGCTTATACCACATTTATGTCACATCTGAGATACCGTACCTGTAACTGCCAATTTCTGACTTGTAACATTCACATCAATTTCCAAGTTGTAATTATAAATTGGGAAATATATCCAACTTGGTGCTCAATAAAAAGTTGACTGTATTGCATAGTATTTTTAACCAATACATAAACTCTGCAATCACACACTTGTCTTCAGTTGTCCATATAATAATAATTTGACATGAACCCAGAATGAGGGACTCATGGCGTTGCAGTTTTGGGACCATAGGGCAGTCACCAAAACTGCATGTGAAGTAGCACTTCCTAAGTATGCACAAACTACTGCTGATCCACACTTTTGGCACAGTCAACAAACTGTTGACCTAGTTATGTAAATGACTTCTGAAGCCAGCTTAAAACTGTTTCTACAACACGATGACACAACGCACACACACAAAGTTACAGATATTTTGTTTGTCCTTTCGCTCCTCACAGAAATCTCCAGCCAAAAAGCTGAGCCACGCCATCAGTAAATCTCTAGGCTGCGTCCCCATCGGAGAGCCGCCACATCCTGTGTTCCCAGAGCAGGCTGAGAGACCGCAGGAACTCACCCATACTGTGTAAGTGCCATTCCACAGAGCATTTGTTACCACTAGTTGTGTCATTAATGAGGGGGAACCCAACTGATTTGTTGATTAACCGCACAGCGAGGCCCAGTATGCTCATGATCTATAGTCTGTTCTCGTCATGTAACTGCCTCCATCTTTCCATTTCGCCGTCACCACATGACTGATGGAGTGCCATCTCGCTAAGTTGTCAAGCCCATGATTATTTGCTAAGGTGGAAACGGTGATATACAACTCAGGTTCAGCCGCTGCCGCCGTTAACAGCGCAGTCGTCCTCATCAGTCTGTTGGCAATGAAACGGGGACGATGGTATAAATCTCACACTCCAGGCTTTGAGGCTCCTGAAAGTCATTATAGGAAATGCATTATATTCTGCCGCTGTCTTAAACCCTGCACACTCATTTACATTTCAGTTGAAAAATTGTACGATTTCCATAATCAATTCTGCCACTGAGATACATCCGCAGAAGTCCACGTCGCTAAGGTCACTCCGTACTTTTTTCTCATCATCTGATGCTTTTGGCCTCCGCCAAATCAAATAATGTTTGAGATTTAAAAAGTGATTTATGATTTTGCTTGTTCATGGCATTAATAGGATCACAGAAAACTTACTTTCCACATTTCTCATGGCACATTTCATAACAAAAACCTCACATTCATATTCCAGTCACGACCATAAATCTAAGCTGTCTGTGTATGGTTTTGCTTCTGGCGAGTGTCAGTGAGTAATTGATAGTGAGCTCCATCTTGGGGGGAGAAGCCAGCTCGGTGGATGCCTGGAATAATAGACTCAACGTAAACACATCAACATGATTTCCTGTTTTACTGCGTGATAAGATACCATCATCTCTGAATCCAGCTCTGTCCATTGGTGAGGGAATTTTTCTGCATTGTGCTCAAACTTATGCATTTAAGATGAAGTTCACATTTGCATAAAATTACAATTCATCACAATGTGGAGAATCAAATGTCGACCTGCATGTTTCCCTCCAACGAGGCGATTGGATTAGCCCGCACGGTAAAGGCTGAGTAGCATGAAATTACATCACACAAGTAGATTAATATTGATTCAAATATAATTTGTGGCTGAAACTAGTTTGGATTATGTGCAAGGCCCTCATCAAGCAGTAATCCGTGTCTTTTATTTATTTTTATGATGTTGATTATTTCAAATGATGGAGGCACCGAGAATATTGAGTTCTGCTCAGCTGGAGCTATTGGTTATATTTGATTTTGTTTTGCAGGGAGGCCTTTTGTTGTTATTGTTTTCCTCAGAATAATTTTTCCATGAACTGAAGGGTCCTCTTTGAGTATTTTTGACTCTAAGAAATATATATTAGTTATTTGCAGTGGTGGAAAGTGACTACTATACGTACAACTGCTCAAATACTGTATGTACAGAAAGTACAATTTTGAGTTTTTCCATTTTATAGCATATTTTATATATTTTATACTACTCCTCTACAAGGAAATGTTGTACTTTTTACTCCACTACATTCAGATATAGTTACTAGTTACTACTCTGATAAAGATTGTACAATAAAAAACAGTGGTTCCCAACCTTTTCGTCTTGTGTCCCCTTACAAAAAGCAGTATACTTAAGACACCTCGTCACATATCAGATGTCTATAGGAGCTCCATCAAAGAGACATTTATCCTTAAAACTACTGAGAAGGTTTCATTTAAATAAACCAAGTATTTGGATACTGTATGTCAAATTATTAAATATTTCATAAAAAGCAAAGATTAGAGAAAAGACCAAAAATGAAGACAAATTTTGTTTGAACAGCCAATCAGATTGTAGCGGGGCAACAGCCAATCGGCCACAAGTGGCATCACATTTGTGCCATCTGCTTTCATTGCCAACGACTTTGGGAACCTTGAGATTGTGACCACACACGCTCGAGCAAAGCCAATAAAAACACCATTTTAAAAATATTATATCCAGCCACTGACCCTAAATTGTAAAATACTGTAATGACAAACAACAGCAGCAATCCAGAATTATATTAATTTCTAAGCTACTCAGTAGGCTACCACTGAAACCACACTTTTTTCCTGACCTGTGCCTCTAAATAACAATATACTGCACCACTCACAGGGGCTATTTTAGTCGGCTACTTGCTGATAATACTTCTATACTTCAGTACAAATTAAAATGCAGACCTTTTGCTTGTACTTTAGTATTTTTAGATTGTTGTACTGCTGGTACTTTTGCTTGACTTGTCTCAATACTTCTTCCATCATTGGTTATTTGACACAAGTCACGTATGTATACATATAGGCCTATGCATCTGTGTTATCTCTAAAAATGGAAGTTTTGGGGTAGAACTTCCAGGAGCTTCTCTTCGTTATGTTCTCCTTTAAGACTGTAATGGACAAAGTGCATTCTCATGCTCTCGCAGATGGTATTTTAAGGTTTGTGGCACTGTGTGTGTGTGTATTCACTGACTTTTAGGATAATGGATGTGACTGTTGACCCCCGAGACGTCTGTATGTCTCTCTGTCTCTCTGTCTCTATTGTATTGTCAAAGTCCCCAGCGTCTTTGATAAAAAATATCCATTTTTGGTTCCAGAAGCTTTTATGTTTTTATTTGTGTGCGGTGATGAAGTAACGCCTTTCATCAACCGAGCCATGAAAAGATGTTTTCTAAACCTGACAACCATTCAAAAACACGTATTCATCGGTGACTGCTATTCTCAATTTTGGCTCAGATTTAATACTTCCATATTTAACTGTGCATGCCTTCGAAATTCAGGACAGATTTTATTGTTAAGTCAAAGAAAATGCAAAGGGTCTATTTTGTGCATACATGGGGGGAAATTATCCAGATGTGTTTCTTTATTAGTTCGGAATATGGCACATAATTTGAGATTGAGCATAATGACTGTAAACAGGGAGAAACAGCTAGCTTAGCTTTGCCCTAAACCAGTGACCAACCTCTGTTTCTGAAAAGTGAAGCCAATGCTGAAGTGCCTTAAACCTGCATTCTTTCTAACAGCCAGCAGGGGGCGACTCCTCTGGTTGCAAAAAGAAGTCTGATTGTACAGAAGTCTATGAGAAAATGATCCTACTTCTCACTTGATTTATTACCTCAGTAAACATTGAAAACATGAGTTTATGATCTCAATCGCTAATTTCAAGTCTTCTTCAATACAGCATGATGTTCAGTTAGTAAATTATGGTCCCATTTAGAGTCAAATAGACCATAAAGCAGGGTATGCTTTAGGGCGACGCTACCTTGTGATTGACAGGTCGCTACCTCGGCGTTGTCCAGTCTGGGAGTTGTCCATGTTTTTGTCTTACAACCTTTACCCTTTCACAGTGTGTTTTCAGTCCATGAAAGTTAAAGTCAAAGATTTTGGTTGCCTAAAAATGTCTTATTCAGCGTTCGGTTGTATTTAGCTCCACCCTCTGGTGGACCAAAATGCAGAACTCAATGCTTCAAAACGGCAGTCCACAAACCAATGGGTGACGTCATGGTGACTACGTTCATTTCTTATATACAGTCTACGCCCTAAAGTAACAAAATCCACCTATCAGCAACTCTAAAGCTCACTAATTAACATGTTATATCTTGTTAATTGTGGAGACTCTAAGAAGTCACTGCACATAGCTCCCCTAATACTTCAAATTGTGATTTTACGTGAAGACGTGACGGCGCTGTCTTAACACACTTTTAGAGGTGCTGCCAGGTGGATATTGAAAAGGTGTATGAATGCCACGATAATGCGCAGGGTATTTAGCGTGCAATAAGAACGCCTTTCTTGCTTTTGGCGTGTCATTTGCACGGTGTGTACTGACTGCAACGTATACGCATCCACATATATATGCTACGCACAGAGTTAGTGACGTAGAATAAAAAGCTAGAAAGACAGCCTATGGTGGGCGGGTGGGAGGTTGATGGGCGCAACAAATACATAACTTTTAACCAAGAGACCGCTGTGTTGTTTTGTAAGTTATGTTAGTGACGTTATTTTAAGCCCAACCATCACGTTTTTCCTAAACCTAACTGTAAACGTTACCGTAATTTTGTTAGGTGGCGTACAAATGACACATGAAAAGTCTAAAACGTGTCCTCATGACACGCAGAATGTCCGTGTAATATTGCACTATTTATGGGGTTGGTTTCCCCAGCTTCCAGTCTTTATGCTAAGCTAACTGGCTGCTGGCAGTAGCTTCATATCTAACTGGTAGACCTGAGAGCGGTCTCATCTAACTCTGTGCAAATGAACACAATCCACAAAAAGTTGAACTATTCCTTTAAATCCAACATACCAATTGTAAATCTTACTTCTGCACTCTCTGTAGCCGTGAGCCATAATGAAGAGCTGGCACTAATGGAATAATTTTCACTTGTTAACGGTCGATTTCAGAGAAATTATGGGTGAATACAGTAATTGTCCGCCTACATTCCCATGATGATCCCCCTGCTGGCTACAGAAATCCTCCCTCAAACTGGATCCCTCAGATAATTAGTCACAGGAAAACTGCCAAGCCTCCAATTTTATTCTGAATTGACTTCATTTTATTTACAGAGAGAAAAATGTGCTGTTGGTATTTTAAAACTGTAGTGCAGCTAGTTGCCGATCTTGATGAATGTTGTCTGTGAGGAGGTGTTATTTCATGTTGTGACATCCATCAGCGTGGTCTCTCAGGTGTGTGTGTGTGTGTGTGTTTGTGAGGCTGTCGAAGCGACTGTGAGTGAGTAACAATGGCAGAATCAGGGTAAAGCGTCAGACTCGATCAAAACTCCCAAACTGAACGGACACGAGTCTCCCAGTTGTCCAAACCCCTCTCCTCCTCTCCAGACAAACTATCTATTCTGATGCTGTTTTTGAAATATTTACTGGCATCTGAAAGCCAAGACTAACAGCGAGCTGAGCTGTGAATTTTTTTCCCTCCACTCAAACTGTCAGCGAGATTCTTGCGGATTTCGTGTTTTGGAGAGGAGTTATAGGTTTGGGATGCACCGTCTGTCTCAGAAACTTTAAATCTATGATACGGCTTCCTACCTCCAGACTTAGTGCCGCCTCTGCCAGAAGACTTTAAACACCAAAATAGTTTAAGAGTCGAAAATAGGCATCTTACCGTACTTTGCATTAATGTGGAACACACATTAAAGTGTCAAATTCTCAGTACCATATTTAATATTTAGCAATTTTCCACTCTCTATATAATCTCCAAAAATCCTTTTACATTTTTAAAATGCCTCTCTGTTTTTAACAGCTTTTTTTATTCCATCTATGTCATTAAAATGGAGAGAACAGGCATATAATTCACTTTTCTGTGAGCGTGATCCATTTGGGTTTTTATGGCCAAGGCACCGGGGAAATAGGAGCACCTTTGCCAAGCAGGAGAGGATGCTTCATGTTTAGGTATTATTTTTAGCCGGCGGAGGGCGATTGAAGGCAGACATGCATCCGTTGTTTGTCAGGAATAAGGTGAATATGTGCGTATGAAGCTCCCCTGTACCCCTGCCAAGTGCAAGGAAAGGGGTGGCACATTGTCATTCGCTGCACGCAGGTAGGACGAGGCTTAGCGCATTGCAGACTTTGATATCTATAGTGCCTAAATGTTGTGTCAACTCTCTCCCGTTTGACCTCTGAGGCACCGGCTGGATTACTGGACTGTGTGTCTTTAATCAGCATTTCTTCAGCCAGCGTACCACGGGGCTGCAGAGCAGACGCTGATGTGAATGAGTTAGGACGCCTGCTAGAATGAATCCAAATCTTAGAGGAAAAAGGAAATACTTTTACTTTTACTCGCTGAAGGTAAGAGGAAGAGTCAAGATATGTAAAATGCAATTATAGTGTTGACTGCAGAGGCCAGTTTGTTTTCTCCAGAAGGAGATTTGTGCTTTTTTTAGAAGTTGCAATTTTTGAGCAAACAGCATTTCCCTAATATCCAGTGTGTATTCATGTGTTAGAGAGAGGTGAAAAGACAGAGTCAGAGCAGAGAGCTTCAGAGAGGGGAGAGAGAGAGAGAGAGAGAGAGAGAGAGAGAGAGAGAGAGAGAAAACCACGTCGTCATGAAGTCATGTGACCGCCGAGTTTCCTTGGAGACAGCAGCAGTGTAGTACATTGAGATGCTCGCTTGCTCAGTTGAAGGCAGATTAGGCATCTGGCAACAGCAGCAGTTGGATGTATTTTGCCAGCCGTGCAGGTGCTTTCTCTCCTCACAGAGGTAAGTGTGATGTCCCATGTCTCCTCTCCTGTCTGCACCTCCAGGGTGGATTATTGTAATATGATATAATGAGCGTTAAATGAGAGGTTAACTTTGGAGTATTTGTGCACACAGTGTCTGTGAAGGAGACTAGAAGGCAGCATGTGCAGGTTGGAGTAGTGATAGTTGCTTTTTCTTTGCCTGAAACAAGAATAAGCAGGATTGTGTTATAATAAAATATATAAATTACTTATGTAGGACTGTCCGTGGTTGTCTTTTGAATCTGTTGGGCTAGTCCTGAGGGAAATTTAAATGTACGAACCAATAAATAATTGCAACGATTCTTTAAAAAGAATTCGCTAAACCCCCACAAGCATCCACATTAATGCAGGGAATATGTTCTTTGGTTTGAGAACAAATTATTTGAATACAATTAGAGATCCAGAAATTGTGCTTGCTTGTTATTTTTAGAAGCACAATAATAAAACAGAAAGGACGACTATGTGTGCTGTTGAGGCACTTTGTGGCGCCGTAGAAGACAAACAGTGTCTTGTGCTGATATCAGTATTCTGCACAATGTGGGTATAAATAGTCTGATTTTGGCCATAAATGCTGATTGGACAAATAATCATAACAGGACACAATGCTGTTCAGTGCCTTTTATGTGATAATGAGTGCTTTAAATAAAACAGTCAACACTGACAACTATTACTATGAGCAGACTGAGGAGACATAACCACAGAGAAATGGAAATCCAGTGTTATTTTCTGTGGCGGCGGGTGAAGTGTGAAGCAGAGAGCACCTGAGATGTGCAGAGCGATATTTTGATCCGTTAATGAGACTCTGTGGTCCGAGGGTTTCGGACTCCGATGAGCCACCGTTTCAGTCGCTAGATGGACCCCAACGCTTTGTTTACCCTCACAAATTACCTCGCACAATGTCACCTTTCCTGCTTTTTCACAGACTTCCAGTTTAATTAGTTTCCTTGTCTGCTGTTGTTGCTCGGGCTCATGTTAATTAGGTTGAAGCTAATAGCCCTAAAAACATTTCCCAGAAAAGTCAATTATTTCGCTTCAATTTTAAGTTAACTCAGTTACAACATGTTGCCTATTTTGTGCACCACGCTCAGTAGTTTATAATGACCCCCCTCACTGTCTCCCCTCTTATCCCCTTTCGTACAGTTGGATTAAATTGAAGTCAGGATCGCTGATTCATGATTACTAATAAAATGCAAATGCCCTCTACCCCATTCCCTGGTGACAAGCACCACAGGCCTCTGCAGTGTAGCATTAAAGACCTCTAATCTTGTCTTTTAGTCAGCCGAAACCAGTGGCCAACAACATGAACGACACAATGCTCATGTCCTCTAGGACACCTACTCCTACCAAAAGGTAAGCACCTCCAGGCACAATGTCTTTTTGAAGATACTACTTCACAGAATTAGCTTCTTTAACGATGACAAGATGTCACTTTAAGTCACACACATGCAAAAATAAAATGCTTTTAATCCCACAGAATCCACTCTGTGCTCAGAATAGGTGACAGATTCCCTCTCATCAGTGGAAACAGCAAGAACAGCGCGGAAAATCAGACTACAGATGTTATTTGTTCCCTCACACTTGACACACATTTTTGCATCCGAGCAGCATGCCCTTGCGAGTGTATTTTTAGAGGAAAAATTTGTTACGCTGTCATGAAGAATATGTGAGCACTCCTACTTAAAGGGTTGATTTGACAAATAGATTATGATAGAATTGGAGCCTCGTCGTGTAAGCAGACGAGCAGACGAGAGCCCCGTGAAAGCAGCCTAATTGTCCTCTCATTTCAGTCAAAGGCCAGCTCTTTTGTTATTTACTCACAGTGGTAATGAACCATTGTGGTTATGAATGATAATGGAGAGCACTTTGAGGTGGCTTTAATGTATCTGCGCTCTGTCCTGCAAGTCGGTGCTGGGTGCATTCTCTCTTTGAGTACAGTATCTCTCTCTCACATCTTTCCGGCAATTTATGTTTGCAAGATGAGACTGCTCAGGGACTCAGGACTTCCCACGGCACATTAGGAGGGGCGAGACGTCGCCGTCTGGTGTACAGAAAGAATAGAGGTGTGCACATCGACCCTGTTTAAGATCAGGTGTTTGACTGAAATCCTTTGGTTGAAAATGAAGAAACAGCTTGAATGAAGTCTGTGGATGTTGTTTTTCTACTTGTGCTCTTCTGGGCCGAGATATCAGACAGTACAGTACTACCAAGGACCCAGTCAGCTGAAGGGCAGCATGCACACTGCAAAAAATGTCCATCACCGCAAGACTGAACCTTAAAGGGGACATATCATGCTCATTTTCAGGTTCATAAATTGTATTTTGGGGTTTCTACTAGAACATGTTTACATGCTCAAAAAACACATTATTGTTCTCATACTGTCTGTCTGAATATACCTATATTCACTCTCTGTCTGAAACACTCTGTTTTAGCTCCTGTGTCTTTCTTCTACGATATAAATATGTCAGTAAATATCCCAGTCGTGAATTCTGAAGCTTTTATGTGTCTTAAAAAGGCGGTTACTAACAAGTGGTTAAATGAGACTGTAAAACGTCATCACGCAGACACGTCCGCTTTTACAGCCTCGTTTGTGTGTAATTTCCGGGTTAGCCTACAAAATACGTCATCCCTGCACCTGCACTCTATATTCTAATGAGCCTGCATGCGACATAGGAAGGAGAATCACGTTTTCTCATCTACACAGCCCACAAAAACTGACTGGGTTGTCTTATTTCATGTTTATGGGTTGGTAGGCACTCCAGATACCCAAATGTATGAGCACAAACACTGAAAAAGTGAGTTTTTCATGATATGTCCCCTTTAAAATGTGAATTAAAGGGGTGAGGTCATGCCAATATCCCCTTTCTTCTCTCTGTTATATTACAAGTGTAATTATCTGGAAGATTTCCTATCTGTGTTTAGAAAAATGAGATGCTAATCAATACTAGATTAAGTTTCTTGCAGAGATGAACATTTTGTGCAGTGCAGTCTTGTCTCCGAGGGCTGACGGTATCAAGATTAGAGCGGGTTTGAAGGAAGCTGACAAGATAGGGACACCCGAGGCGGTAAACGATGCCTTGCATCCAGACCCGTGGAGGTCAGCGGAAGACATCACGTGTTCAGCATGTACGAGAGCGAGGCGACGCTCTCCTGAGGTTTGTTCGACTGTGGCAGTAATGAAGAAGCCTGATAACCTTTGTCTTGACATTTTGCTCTGTGAATCAGAGCTGCTTTGGGAAGATGTCATGTACTGACGATGCTGTTGCCTTAACAACTACAAAGCTGCCATATTTAGGGCAGAAATTGCGCATTAAGCCACCGTGACGCTTCTAAAATAGGTTGTGTTGCGAGTCGGCGTGGATACCGGTAGATAAGGTGTTGAACGAGGAGGGAAGGAGCAGGCTTCACTTAGGTTTGGATGCAGAGAACAGAAGGCCAGTTCCTACCAGCCTCTCACTGTGTCACATTTGGTTTGTAAATATTAATCTATTATTATAATTACCAGGCGCCGGCCTGCCCGCTTTCACATGAAGGGCCTATGAGTCAAAGATGCTGCTGCTGAATAATGCAAAGCTCCTTGTGGCTCTGCCTCAGTTCAAGAGCCACAAACTGAGAAGCAGCACCGGGGCTGTCCTTGTTTGTACAGATTCACAGAAAAATACAAAACACATTCATGATTGTGTTGTTGTTGGTGCAGAGTTGAAACTGAATGCACTCTGTTTGAGAAATGGTGGGTGTTGAGCATCCAGCCTCCATCACAGTCTGCTCTGTGATACTGTCTGCTCTGCTGACATGGCATCTGCTCCCTCCCACCTCGCTCTCTCACTCCCTCAGACAATCGCTCACCACCAGCTCGTCCTCCAAGGGCGAACCGCAATTTATTACCTGTTAGTCATGCAGAACCACGGCGGCAGAAGATAAAATTTAAAAAAAGAAAATGCTGTCTTGAGCTTGATGAGTTTTAATTCAGAGTTAACTGAGGTTTGACCAGAAACACAGCGGTTTGTGTTTCTATCTGTTGGTGTCATTATGTATGAACTCCTAAAAGATTTAATGAGCGACATATGCTTAACATAAAAGTTTAGATTAAAACATTTAATCAAACCTGGTGAGTAAACTAACTCTGGCCCTCCGTGCTTTACATCAAAACAAACTTAATATCAAAATATGCTAAATACCTCAAATAGAGCTAGTCAGGCTTTACAATAATTCAATATTTTCATGTATTGATTTCCAGTGGAATTATATTATAATTAAAGTACAATATTTTATTACCATTTTACAAAATTCTGCCAGCTGATTTTAATTTTAAAAAATATTTTTATTTGATTCATTTTAGACAGAAAAAGGTTAAGAAACGTGTACTTGTTTGTAAATAATAGTAATAATCCACCATTAACAGCCGATACTCTTCATTTATGGTGTCTCTGCATTTTCCACAACATTGTCCTGTAAATATTTCAGAATAAAAGCCTTGTGTTAACAAATGGAGGGATTCTGTCCACAGAAAAAAACATTAGAGGGCTTTTATTTTGAAACGGAAACAGGAAGTGTTGATTCTGTGACATATTCTACAGATACAGACATTGAAACTGTAATAATGTTGCCGGCATGATGTCAATATACAGTCAAAAGATCATTTTTACTGTCTATTTTTGCTGTGAACCGCGCGGAACACGGTAAAAATAGGCGAGACTTCGAAATCACGCGGGCTGCTCACGCAGGCTGTGTGGCTTCTCTAACTTGTTAACGTTGGCGTTGAAATAAAAAGCAAGAGGTTCTGTGACGCACGTGCGCTGCTCATGCATCCTGTGTGTCCCGGCCGTTAGTTGTGGTACCATCAGGCCAATCAGAGCACAGTCTTTAATCTCCAAAATAGGACCAGTTGTGTCTGAGATATTGTGTTTGAGAAAAAAAATTAAAAAGCTGGTATCTTCAAATGTGAGACAAAAATAAAGGTATCTGGGAAAGAGGCCAGTTCACGAGGGCTTGAAGGCGGTTCATGCATCTTTGTCCAAAACCTGGCACAGACCATCAGGTGGTGCCAGGAAACTCCCCGGTGGAGCAGCTTCTATACTGGTCGCCCAAAGATCCAGACACACATTCCAGCTCCAACAGACCTCTTTAGGTCACGGCGCTTCCTGAGCCAACCTGAGCAGCTCCCTGACGCGCTTTAATGTATTACTTTAATTTGACAAGAAACTCTGTCTGTGCTTTAGCCTGAGGATGAGAGTAAATTATTTATAAAATGGCCCATTTTACAGACATTTCTTGACAGTCTAGTGCAGACCAACTGAGTGTTTGTTTAAGTCAGGTGACATTATCTTGAAAGAAGTTGAATGATCCTGCGTATTTTCACTGATATCATCAAAGAGCTCAGAAATCCCTTAAAACAAGCGATGTAGGAGCTGGAGCAGCTAAAATGATCTCATCACACCGGCAGCTTTTTCTATCTGCTTTGGTAAAGATAAGATTTTAATATAAATGTGGATTAAAAGGCTGTTTTTCAGTGTGTTTAGAGCCGGAGTAGTCAAAGCTGCAGGGACTGTGTGGTTGTTGATGCAGCAGCAGGTTTGAAGCCAGATTGGGTTTTATGGTCTTAATCATCGCTCACTCTCCAGTCAGAGTTAGATGGAGCTCAGCACCATTTCAGCTCTCCTTCACTCTTCATTGCAGACCGCCTGCCTAGAAGGGACGGCATATGTCCCGTCATCTGTCCACGCCATATGCCACGCCCATGATCATTTAAAGTCTCATGCCTTATTTGACTTTTCCAGCCAGTGATGAAATGGCCATCACGGGCACTGGCACAGTCACAAATGCATTTGGCATCTCTCTTATCCATCTCAGTTCAATGTTACGACCAACTATCTCTCTATCAACACTGGAGTCACACATTAAGGTCACCTCAATTATAAAGTTTTACATAATCACTTTGACTCAGCAAACTTTCCCTTCTTCTTACATAAGAGCCTGTCATATTAGAGTCAGTGTGTCTGTATGTGAGTGTAATGTATTTCTCTGTCTATGACTTTGGGCAGCGTCTTGGAGA
>CAKALG010018326.1:0-12964 GCA_916700815.1 Helicolenus hilgendorfi | reverse complement strand
TTCGCGGACACAAGCTTTACAGCGCCCCCCGCCTGGACCTCGCTGCTTCCTTGGGTCATGGACAAACTGCTTGCTTTTGTGGTTCTGGTAGTCTCAAAGACATTCGTGGCCCTGGTATTTCATACTCTGACACTTTGTCATTTTCCTGGGTTTCTCTTTTGCCTTTCAAAAACCAGGTTTCTGAACACAGGTGGGATCATGTTAAGGATGGCTCCACTGCGTCATCGAGCCATGGTTTCAGCCCCGTCCAAAAAATCCTGAACACAAAACTGGTGAAAAACAGTTTAACGGTCTAACTCCACAATCCAGGAATACAATGTTCCGATGTTCACAAGTCTTTTCACGTTTTCAGTAATTATTTTCCAACATTTATAATGTGTTTAGAAACAAATCTCTGAATTTCCTTTACAAAGCCTTTAAGTGAAGTGAAATTGCTTTAAATCTATGCAAGAACAACACACAAAAATTGTAAAATGAGTTTGTACTTTACTTAACGCATCAATGATCACTTAGAGTAACTTATAATCACATCATAATGTATTATAACAGTGATTAAAATGCATTATAAAAAGATTATAATCACTATGATCCTTGCAAAAAATATCAGTGAGTAACCTTAAGTCATTATAAAATGCTTTATAATGTGTAATGACCATTGTTATAAAGCATCATGAAAGTTTATGAGTGCTTATAACTATAATTATACACCGCAATAAGCAGATTATAATGCATTATAGGTGTTAATTATGCGTTGTAGACATGGGCATCATGGAAAGTGTGGTCATTTTTCTTTCGAGATATAATCCCATTAATAAAACATTCTGATATCTTTAGCTGATTATTGGACCTTTGCGGTCTTAATTCTTTGCAAGGGGTACAACTCTGACACTCATTGACATTATGAAGATGCTTACTGTTTTACTTTATAGTTTATTGAATCAAATGTTCCCTCTCAGGCGTCTGCGTTGCCGTTTCATGGCGTCTTTGGCAAAACTTTATCTTAATCAAATATCAAAAGTGGATTGTTACATTAAACATGTCAGGAAACACCCATGTATCACTAAGACAGCCTTTGTTCCCTGACAGATTATGTGTCTGTGCGTGCATGTGATCTGCTTGCATGTTTACTTTGTGAAGCATTTGTTGGAATAACCTATACTGCCTCCATGAAGTATGTATATAAAGTTAAGGGAAAGATAAGGGTTGTTTCTATTTGCCTTAGGTAGGTAGACAGGTGGGTGGATATTTTATGAATCATGCATAGACCCTAGTACAATTCTTCAAATCTCAGGGGAGAAACAAAAATGATATCTGGTATCTGGTTTGCTGAGATCATTTCTTCTACACAGACCTCCACTTTGAGAAAAAGTTTGTTGTCTTTTCCATCACCAAAGAGAAATATTCTGATAGTTGTAACTTTTGGATTGTATAATGCAAGTTTTGTTCACTGTGTAAGATTTAGGAAGAGTTCTAAAGTTGAGGAACTTGTACTTTACTTCTACTCCACTAATAGACAGAGGGATACTTTTTATGTCACTTCTTTGACAGCTTTAGGTTCTTGTTATTATACAGACAAAAATATGATGAGCTTATAAAATATGAGCTGTTAAATATTAAACTCAGCAGCAATATATACAATAGTTAAAATCAGCTCTGTCTCAACCAGTTACAACAGTGAAATGTTGAATTCAGTAATACAAATCTAATAACATATAGTGGGACACTCAGAGTTGCACTATTAGTACTTTTGTTTTCTGATAATACATATGTACTTTTACTTTTAAGTGTAATTTTTTATGCACAACTTTTACATGTAATGGAGTATTTTCATATTGCAGTATTTTTACTTTTACTTAAGTAAAATATCTGAGTACTTCTTCTACCACTGTGTAGAAGGGATATACTTGTTGCTTCAATAGCTGCTGCACTTTACAACCATGTTGGTTTTATTTGCCGCACACACACACACCGCACACACACACACATTCTGTCTTTTGTTGTACTGTGCCACTCCTCTGCTGGGTCAAGGGTTAATTTGCATCTCATGCCTCCTGAGTAAACATGGTGATGCAGACCTGGGTTTGGTACCTGGCCCTGCCCCTCCCTCATCATTTGTATAAAACGAGGCCTCCAGCAGAGATCAGTTCCTGACAAAACCCTCCTGATTCTGTCTGCCTGTCCGTCTCACCGACTGCTGCCATGCCGTTTGTTGCTCCTCCTGGCTATCAGCCAATCTACGGCCCTGTAAGTATCTGCACTGACTGCTGCTATTGAGTAATGCATTGCACTAATGCAAAGGGATTATGACTTAAATCACCAATGGGGTTGGCCACGCTGAAAAAAATCTGTCGGTGTGATAGTTCAGAGTCTAGTTTAGGCTTGTGTCTAGGATTTCCAACCTATATTTTGTTCTTCAGAGGACTTGGTACAGAATTATGTTGCACTCTGGACAACAATATGACCTAAAATTGATATCAGTTAAAAATAACTAGATGTGTTGGGCTGCCTCATTTCTGATACGTTTGTCCGCATTAATGACTGTATAAACATTTGAAGATTCTGTGGGCTTATTGTTTAATTACTGAATTATAATAATTATTGGTTGCTGTAGATATTCATAGTTTAATTACCATTATGGGATTCCATGAATTTATTTGTTGAAAATTGCAACAAGAGTAAAAAATATCATGGCTAGAGTTTCAGTATAACATCAATACATTTAGTCCAGCCCTAGTACAGGGATCTCATGTGGAATCTCTTGTTGTTAGAGTACGGTCTACACCTGCTCTATATGAAAAGCGTATCGAGATAACTTCTGTTGTGATTTGATAAAAATAAATTGAATTGAACCACCACTGCATCCAAGGATAGCAAAGAGTGAAATCAAACTATTGCTACACTCATTTTTATGGAGACTCTAAATAATATCCTCAAGAACCGGACTTTGTGAATCACTGATTTACTGATTAGTTATTTGGAGACGTGTCTTGCGTACCTGCGAGCATTGTGCAGCAGTGTGAATGAATATGTATTGTTCATTGTACAGAGTATTCCCTATCTGGGGCCCATTTATGGAGGTCTGAGGGAAGGAGTGTCCATCTACATCCAGGGATCCATTCCTGAGGACATTACCAGGTGAGTACATAGATAGAGTTGTAGTTTGACAAACCTTTTGTCACCATTTGAGAAGTGGAGGAACACCTTGTGTAATCTCACGTTGGGTGGAACTGGTTTCTCTGCATTGTTGGATATCAAAGCACACTTGTAACACACAGCTCCACTTTTATCACCTAACCCTCCCCTTTTCAAAACAGTAATATCTGAGGTACTTTTACAGCCCATTAACAGACAGAGTAAACATTACACATACCTGACTGTATCATTACATCTTTTGTGGGGAGATTTTTTTTTTACAAGATCCTCACTTTTCAGCCCCACCCACACTGTTTGCATTTCTTCTGTTTTATAACACGAAACTAACTTATCAGTTTTTTCGGGGCTCAGTGACATAATGTCTGTGGTTCACCTGCTATTCCTCGTTGCAGGTTCTTTATCAACCTGCTCTGTGGAGAGTCTGAGTCTAGCGACATCGCCCTCCACTTCAACCCTCGGTTTGACGGCTGGGACAAGGTGGTCTTCAATAGTTGTCAGGAGGGATCTTGGGGGTCTGAGGACAAGATTCGTGATATGCCCTTCAGTAAAGGCCAGGCCTTTGAAATGGTCATCATCGCCACTTCACAGGGCTACCAGGTCAGACCAACCACATGTTCCCACACACTTGCAAACTATTTTCTAAATACTACATGGTTTATAACACACTATAAAGTAGTTGTTAGCCGATATAAGGGCATTTTGTTAAGCCTCGTTGAGCCCTCGCCTTTGGAAAAAACACCTAAAATAAGATCCCCAAAATGAATCAGGAGTAGCTCATCAACCTTAAAGCTTATATGCATATATCTGGTCTCTTTTGAAAGGTAAGAAGATAAGTAATATGAATCCATTGTAGGTAAATTAAAACTATATTACCATGGAGATTACACTCGAGATGAAATAAAGGAAAAAATATGATTTTCATCCTCGCCTAGTATTAAATTTAAAAGTCAAAGGCAATATCACCTTTATAACAAAGATCCCGAGGATATTGATGCAACTGAATGTCTTCTCACACTCTTTGATGGAAATACACTAAAATACAACATTTAAGATATAATTTATAAAGATATACTCAGGCGGATTCAATGTCCTGACCATGTTTATTGTTTACATATTGACCGTTTACTGAGAATTTTACTTAAAAACACTATTTCCATATAACCATGTTACAAATAAAACATTGAAATAGTAATAAACACATTGAATATTGATCAATATTCATATATGACTGAAGCGCTCCCTGCTATATAGGCAGATACATGCAGAATGGAAGGGCCCCCAGTGCTCTGAGATATCCATCGGTTTGTCAAAATGAGACGAAAATAATAATATATGGGTTGTTGGTGCGTTCAGGTGCGTTAGAAAGGCTGGAATATCTAGTTTCCAGCAATACCAAGCACAATGTAAACCTTTTCTTGACTTTACTTGACACCATAAACAATGTTTAGTTGTTGCCCTAGCAACAGAATGGCAATGAAAAGATCCATAGCGGACGAAAATGATCGCAGATCTTTTGATCACAACTTGTTCTTGTGTTTACAAAGTTTATTTCTGCATGACTTTATTGTTAAAATACTTCATAATAATACATAGTTTGGACGACATACAGTTGGTCTATTCTGAAAGCTGAAGACCTCAGGTTTTCAAAACATTCATATCTTCTATAAATAGACGATTATGAATTAGCGATATTTCGTAACTACGTCACGGGTTGCTTCTCCAATACATCTTTTATATTATTTCAACTGTGTTTTACTATATTGTCATTTATCTGTTTATACACCAGCATCCACTTATTGGTGCCCACAAGAGGAGTTATAGTTGTTGACGAATAACAACTACATTATAGTGTGTTATAAACACAGTAATGTGTTCGGTATCTCATTGTGTGAATACCTCTTAAACTGATTGGACCATATACAGCATATGTCATGGCACACTTTGCTTAACATGTGATATGATCCTATTACAGTTCAAAGTCAATGGGAATGACTTCTACACCTTCGAACACCGCCTCCCTGTGGAGAGAGTTTGTGCAATGCAGATCGCAGGAGACGTCTCCATCCAGACGATTAACGTCATCGGGGTAAGACTCCCCGTCCCTGGAGTTTTCAGCTGGATGCTTTGGGCTTTGCTGGGGCAAATAACTTCAGCAGCATAATAAATTATGAACGACTGATTTCTTAACGCTTTCTGCTTCTGCTCCAGGGTGCTCGAGGTGGCATGAATAGGTATCCTGGAGGAATGGGAGTGAGTTAAACAGTACTGATGTGTTTAGAAAATGTTTGCATTTGCTTCGTTTTGCTGGGATCAAATGGTTTCAAAAATGTTTATCACTTCAAGCGTTAGCAAAGCTGAAACCTCAACGTGCAATGAGAAAAACATGTCTTAGGGCTACCACTGGTTGCTAAGGTGTCGTTAATGGTGGTTAGGGTGTTAGTATGTGTTGGTAAGACAAAATGGTTAAGAGGTTACTATAGGTGATTATTATACGGCTTGAATACTCGTTTCTGATTGGTCAATCACTGCGTTCTACGGTCTGTTATTTCTTTACAGTAGACCGTTGCTATGTAAAACAGACCGTTGCTATAGACAGTTCTGATGTCGGACTATGGCGGACCGTTTTTGTATCAAATTAGCGATTTATTAAGTAGCCGTGTAATAAGCAAGATAATGCACAGCTAGCGGGTCATTGTTTTGAAATAAACCCCGACAGGGCGATGTGGCTATACATTATCCCTTACATACTGTATATTATAGTAGTAGTTGCGATGTAAGCAGTAGTTGTTGCGTCACTGTCACGTGATGCCACTGGTCCCAAAAATACTTTTTCCCATAGACTTACATTGGGAAATATATGTTTCTAACTCAGATGATAATTTTCTTTGAGGTAAATCAACTTCCCATTACGAACACTCTAATAGCCCTTATTTAAATCATTAGGTCCTAAAAGTCGAGCCATTTTGGCTTCATGCGCCACTGAGCAGCTCTCATAGGAATGAACGGGAGCTCGCCTCCAACGCTGTATCCAGTTCTCTTTATACATCCATGGTCACAAACTTTATCAGATTTTTTCAAAGTTACCGACTGCAGCTTTAATGAGATTTGTTGCCTGTTTAGTTTTACACTTCTGTTTGGTCTTTTTAGGGTGGAGGAATGGGAGGAGGAATGGGAGGCGGAATGGGAGGAGGAATGGGAGGAGGAATGGGAGGAGGAATGGGAGGCGGAATGGGAGGCGGAATGGGAGGCGGAATGGGAGTGAGTATGCTTAGTTTAAGTGTAAAAATTCAAATTTAACACAGCATTGTACAGGATTTAACATGTTCACCACTGTTCAACAGGGCGGATATCCAGGAGGTGGCATGGGGGTATGTTATTTTTGTCTTTTTGAATGCATTTTCTTTTAAATATTACTGGAAATATAGTGAAATACAGTGAACATCTTTCCACTACCCCCCTGCACCTTCTAACTGATACCCAGGGAAATGGAGGCATGGGAGGAGGAATGGGAGGAGGCATGGGAGGAGGCATGGGAGTAAGTATACTTAGGATGAGAATTTTTTTAAGTGTCAAAAAATAAATTAAAAATAAATAATTAAACAGTATGTTCACCACTTTTCAGCAGGGAGGATATCCAGGAGGAGGCATGGGGGTGAATACAGACTTCTACTCATGCTTTTCATCAGTGCACAAATTTAAAATTCATTAATTAATAATATGGTGTTTATTACATCCCTGTCAAAAATACATTAAAAAAAACGCCAGCGTAAGTCAAGCTAATTCACAATAAATCACAGAAATAAATCAGATTAAATCTTTCTTTTTAAAATATGTGCTTCTTTACAGGGTGGATATCCAGGAGGCATGGGCGGTGGTATGGGAGGAGGCATGGGAGGAGGCATGGGAGGAGGCATGGGAGGTGGTATGGGGGTAAGAAACAATGATATAATAAGGGATTTTTGCATCCTTTTGTATTTTTTACACTGCGTATTCTTTTATACTAAATTAAGCAAAACTAATTTGTCATGTGTACAGTCAAATTTGTACAAATTACTTAATTTTTTTCTTGTGTCAGGGAGGATTCCCAGGATCCAACCTGCCGGTGAGAACACATTCATAAAGCCCTTTGTGTAGGATATTATCTTACTTCTGGTAATCCAGTTTAAATCTGATATCTGTTACTCTGATTACAGGGGATGGGCGGGCAGCCAGTCTACAACCCTGTAAGTAAAATTTGTTCCTCACTCATTTGCAGTACAGTCAGTGTCAGATTGACAAAAGCACCCCCTGTACTCAACACCACAGGGCAAAGTCTGGGTGACACAGCGAGGCCTTGTTGAGTGGTCACTTGTTTTTGGCATTTTGATGTGAGGCAGTTATACATCTGGTCGTGACACTTTGAGCGTAACATCACTATTCCCGTAGTCCACTTATAAACAAACAAAGTTAAAGATAGATTTGACTATTGAAATCATTATTATTACATTGGTATTTTGTGTAGTTATTTGCTAATATCGTGACTTTTTGCACGATAATCATGTAGTGATAAATTTGATGTTGTAATTCTTATTTTTTTGTTTTCTGTAGCTATTGCGTTAATATTGTGAATTCTTTGGTGAGTCTAACGTGTAGTGTGAGTCTGATATTCTGAGTCTTCACTGTTCTTCAGCTTTAGGCTCAGCTGCCGTTTTTGTTCTTGTTTTAGTTTTAGTCTTATTATTATGCCACCTGTCTTATGTTTTTGTTTGTTGTTTGTTTTGCTGTTTTAAGCCTGTGCCGTACTCCAACATGATCCCAGGAGGGATGTACCCTAAGAGGACCATCATCATCAGAGGCATGGTGCCCTATGGAGCAGACAGGTGTGTGTGTGTGTGTGTGTGTGTTCTTGTACAGCTATCTTTGTGAGGACCAATTTGAATTTTAGACCTTCAGAGTGAGGACATTTTTGGAAAGTGAGGACATTTTGGCCGGTCCTCACCTTCGGACAGACCTTCAAAGGCCTGTTTAAGGGTTCAAACTTGGTTTTAAGGTCTAGGTTAGAATTAGGTTTAGGTTAGGGTTAGGACAAGGGTTGGGGCCAGGCATTTAGTTGTGTATTGGTAAGGGGCTAGGGAATGCATTATGTCATTGAGTGTACTCACAAAGATAGAAGTACACAACTGTGTGTGTTTGTGAGTGTACATACACAAACATCACTATAGTGTGAGTGCTAACAGATATGCATTACACTCCTTGGTGTGTGTGTGTGTGTATGTGTGTGTGTGTTGCAGATTGAGCATCAACTTCATGGTGAGCAGATCTCGGGACATCGCCTTCCACATGAACCCCAGGGTGAGGGAGGGGATAGTGGTGAGGAACAGCATGCTTGGAGGCAACTGGGGCCAGGAGGACACAGAGGCCAGCATGAACCCCTTCATGGAGGGACAGTACTTTGATGTAAGTAGTATCTGTCATATAGTCTTAATATTTAGTCCTTCACGGTGTTCGACATTATTTCGTGGGTCAGTTTTGACTTTTCTGTCTTTGTTTCTCAGATGTCGATTCGCTGCGGGAACCAGAGGTTCAAGGTGTTTGTGAACGGGCAGCACTTGTTTGACTTCTTCCACCGCATGCAGTCCTTCAACGAGATCGACATGCTGGAGATAGATGGCGACGTGCAGATCTCCTACATCCACTTCTAAGACCACACACACACTTACTATACAACTATTCATTGTGTACATTATTCAACTATTCCATGTGTTTTTCAGCTGTTGGATGATCTTTCAGAGAGATATGTCAGCCACTGTGTTATCTCAGGTTCTTCATCTTCTTGTGCTGTGTGATCATAAATCCTCATCCTCATCATCATCGGCCGTATTGAGTTAATAAAAATGTCAGAAACACATATGGATGACATTGATACTGACTACAACAAAGCTGAGAAAGAGAGCTCCTTCATGATGAACACTTTTATTTCTTATACAAAATACTGTAGGTACTGTATAAAACTTTGTTTACAAATCATGACAGTAACAATATAAAGGCAATTATAGTTCAGTCTCCCAATTCAACACACCAGGAGAATCACAATCCACACACACATTTACTGTAATGCACAATACTGGCTCTCTGAAGGCACTGAAGGTAGAGAATTAAGGCTGAACCGACTGGAATCATTCAGTTTTTTGCTTGAATCCACTTGGAGGATCAGTTTTTCTTTTTAAACACACGGGTTGGTTCAACACAGTAGGTGTCTCTGCATTGAAATTAGGGATGCACCGATCTGACTTTTTCAGTCCCGATATCAATAGCGATACCTGGGCTTTGGGTATCGGCCAATACCGAGTACCGATCCGATACCAGTTTTTAATTAATAAGCTGTATGTCTCACTGTGTGGAAGTGACTGGGATCATTCTTTTATGTGTGAGGCAACATCAGGCCTGACTTAAACATTACTTTTCTAATTTTGTAAAACAAATTGTAACAAATAAATACATAGATATACATTAACTGAATTGATATTTCTTATTAAAATAATAAATCGTACACTAGCAACTTGGTAAAGTTTCTTCAGCAACAAATTGCTCAAAACTGAAACAGGAATTAAAATGCCAGTATAAAATGTATATGGTATATAAACATAGAAATGAATTGAGTGGCTATTTGAGTCAGTATCGGCCCGATATCTGATCCGGTATCAGTGCATCCCTAGTTGAAATTGGTGAAATATTTGTGCAGACCAAATTAGAGGAGTGCCTCAGTCTCAGCAAACAATGTAGGACTATTACTCAATGAGTATACAGTACCCAATGTATAGCAATGAATGCACATCTTAACAAGAATTTCAGTAATGCTACAGATATAAAATATCACTGTAAACGGTTTCATATATAAGTACCTTTTGATGTATACATCTGAGAAACACAGCGCCTCATTTTAAACAATTGTTCTCCCAAAATGTGTGTTGGAATATGGTCCATTTCAATGACAAAATAATGAACTAAAGCAAATATATATATATATATATATGAAAATAAGTGCATGCATGATGCAAAGTTGCAGCTAGTGAACCTCACAGCAGAGGTCTGCATGAACACACTCGCTGCTGCTTTCTGTCTCCTCGACTCTGCTGGTGCCAGACTTCTATTTACAGTGCTAAACCTCGAGAACAAAAATATCCCAGAAGAAGAGAGTGGCAGGATGATGTCAGATGACGAGGTTAGTCATGTTTCCCAGTATTTTGTTCATTTATGGAAAATGGATGCCCTGCGATGCGTGACTGACAGCCCAGTCGCACAGACCTTTCAATTCAAATTTAATGTATTGATTCATGTACATAGACACAAATTTCACATTTTTCTTTTCATGATGGTCAGCACAAAATCAATTTGTATGTAAGCCACGTAATTGTGAAAAGAAAACTTTCGTAGGGAGGACGTCGGGATGGAAAAAACACAAGACTTTCACCTAGGAGGTTGGTGTTCGTGTCCCGTGTGAAACCACATGTCAACGTTGACTTATTTGTCACGTAACTTTTGTACTTAAGTTACAGCACTTCCAGAATTATTTTAACCCAAACCACAACCTTTTCCTAAACCTAACTAAGTAGTTTTGTTGCCTAAACCTAACCACGTCGATGTATTCCTAAACCAAACTTATGTAGTTTTGTTGCCTAATCCTAACCAAGCCAACTAAGTAGTTTTGATTTGAAAAGACTGGAGAGGAAATTGACACATGCGTCATGTGTTACTGGACATTCCTAGGAAAAAGCGCAAATAATACGTCGTTGAAAGTCGTGCTGAGCGTCACGGAAATAAAAGTAAAATTTGTTTATGTACATGAATCAAATAGATAACATTTCTTAACTATTTCACGAACTGCTGTGAGACTGTGTTGCAACTGATTTCATAAGAGGCGTCTGCAGGACGACTGAGAATGTCCAGAAAGAAAATTAAAACACAAAATGAAAAAGAGTAAAAGATATACAAATTATAAACAAACATACAATGATATAAAAATATTAGTGCAAAATTGTAGAAATACAAAAAATTCAGCATAAAAAAAAAAAATTACAAAATGTGTAATAACACTGTGCTTGAGCCAAAAGCAAAGGTGAGGAGCTTATCCTGCCGTTTGCCCTGGGTAACTCCACCATATCCGTACCTACTCTCAGTCCATCCACCTGCCTCTGCTTATCTGTACCCTCTTTATTTGACCAGTACCTGCTGAGCAAAGTCTCCTGAGTTATGACAAAGATGAATCAGGACTTTCACAGGTGTTTAGTGAGGAAAGAGTTGCCTTGTGTGAACTGTAACTGGCTCATGGTGCTTCATGCACAACTATAGCAGTACGACGGTTGTTAGAGCGCTACATTAGGCTATCATACACACTACTGTAATAAGATGGTAGGTTCCTCATTCAGAACAGCTTCACATGAAAGTCTCTAAAGCCTGCAGTGGAATTTCATTTGCAAATTTTGGTCTCTTAGTTACTTAGTTGTTATTACTTATTTTTTTAAGAAATTCACATTTCATTCATATCCTGTTGCGGCTATAGAGTGCTACTGGAATGAGTCCTAAAACCTGGAAATGAGTTATCATTTAAGCACTTCCGGTTCCCTCGTCTGGAAGTCTAGACAGATGCCTGAAATAAGATCCGTGGTTAACACAAGTTTAAGATATTTTAACGTTTTGTTCTACGATATAAAATGTCAATAAAAATCCCACTTGTGAATTTTGAAGCCATTATGTGTCTTTAAAAAAACGTGTGTTTGCCACAGAGCTTATTTTCTGCAATAATCCAAAACCCAATGGAAAAACCCCATTGGGTTTTTGTCGAGGGAACCCAGGGTCATGCTAACTTCCTGGTTGGCTTACAAAAATACGTCATCCCTGGAGCACTCTTCAGGGTAAAAGTCTCTTAACTTCAGGTAAAGTGAACTTCAGTTGAGGGATTTCTGTGTACCATCCTTAAAGTGAAGACACAGAAACCGCAGCTCAAAGTGGATAAATGAGCCATAAACTCCTCTTATTAACCTTCATAAACTGTATCAATATAACCTTAAAGCAGCCAGTCGTCTTCATCAGATAATACCTTCACTGCTTCCTTTCTTTCCTATCAAGTTGTTTTTGCTGTGAGTTCCACAGAAGCAGGGATTCAGATGGGTGAGAGGAACACGTTTCTCAGCTGGTGTGAGTCCTCCACGTTAGCACTTACTCACAAGTTCAAGCTTCTGAGTTTGTTTGGTTGTAGATTCAGCCTGGCAGTGTATGAGCTGGTTTCACAAAGATTTCTTTTTTTTAGCTTAATCACGTGAAGGAGATCGATCCGCTGTACACAGGTAGTTGTGTAGATGTGGTATTTTATTGCTATAGCCACTGGGAATTCTTTTCTCTGATTGTGCTGCAGTGTTCGTGGGCAACAACGTGTGCTCTAAACTTGTTCACCCGCCGTCTGTCGTTGGTAACAGTGTTCCTCCGGCTACACTAATCACACATTCACTTTTACACTCACTTGGAAATGTGCTCTTTTTCAGAAAGAGAGAGGGTTGACAAAGGAAACAATCCCAATCCTTCACTTCCTTGGAATGCGTTCGGCCGTGTGTGTGTGTGTGTGAGTGTATTTGTGCAAAATCTGTATGTAGGGGCACATTGGGTTTCTTACAGTAAGAGGCTGGATCTCGATCTTGGACTGGGGTTAAAGGATGACACACTTTGGCAGTGACGAGTCTTGTCATTTTTGTAAGAGTGAAGCCATCACTGCCAGGGCAGTTTCCTGGACCCCTCTCTGTCCTCCAGCAGCTCGACGGTCGGGGTGGGAGTGGGAGTG
>CAKALG010018325.1:0-13882 GCA_916700815.1 Helicolenus hilgendorfi | reverse complement strand
CATTCATGAAGCTAACCCCTTTTGTTCATTCACTGAATAGATGCCAAGTGAAGACACACAGACCCTGATTAAAACCACACTGTTCAGCAGAAAAAAAGCGGCAGCACGGATGTCAATATTTCTGTTAAAACCGTTTCTTCTCCACTCAATACTTGCTTTAATAGGTTGGCTTTGTTTTGCGAGGAGTCAAATGGGAGGAAAGAGAATAGATGAATAAATCTATATTAGAGTCTCTAACCTCTGATTGTGCAAGTCCTCTTGTTTTGCCACTTAATACTCGGCGCTGGCTAATCATCAGACAAGTATCTGACTTTATCTTCCATCTCCATAACCGAGCGTGGAGACAGCCTGGCATCTCAGCTGGTCCCAAATCTCCCTTTCTGAACCCCTTCCATAGCTAAGCCAAGTATCAGTTGTACAGGCAGTGGAGCTCAAGCCCAGGAAATGGAGGAATACAACTTTTTGGATCTCTATCAGCTGTTTGGTTTTGCCATTTTCCTACTATCTTGACATTGCAAATAGGCACATGAGAAGTGTTTTAGTCTGTCTTTACGCCTCTCTCTCTACCTCCACGTTGTCGCACTGAAAGCTTAGTCCACTTTATGCAATTGTGTACCTGTTCCACCAGTTACAATCAATAGTACAGCCCGGTCACCTTTATACATAATCAATGGGTCAGCCTAGACCACCATGGCCTCTGTTCCCAGTGGCCCCTTTGCAAAGTCATAACTATCTATTTTAGGGCAGACGGCGGTAAGTCACTGTAATCAATAACAATGCATACAGAACACAAGTCCCAAGTTGATTCCCGAGATCAGTTGCAGGGCCAATCAAGGCTGTTTTAATAGATTGGTATGAAGTGAAGACAAATTGGTGGCACTCTCTTTTCAAGCCACACGGCAAAAATGCTCCATTACTGCAACATTCTAACCCATGCCTTTGTGTACAGAATTGCAAGTGTGTGAACTATGTAATGACACAATCACATAAATAGCAACCAGTTTCTAATAAAAGTCACCCAAGGGCAACCAGAGCTGCTTTGGAATAAAAACAAAAGTGGCTTTCTATATATTTCAGCAACATTTTGTAGGAATACCACAACGCTATTGGTTGATTACTCATGCTGGGGATAAATAGAGGCTGTCCAAATCCTGTTCAATCCTTCCTGCCACAACACTGACACTCCTCTATTCAGAAATTTTATATACAATACTTGTTAATGTAGACCTTTTCATTGCCACTCTGTTGCTAGGGCAACAGCTTTGGTCCAACTTTACTTCCCGTCAGCTACTGCATAAATAAATATTGCAACAGGAAATACAAAGGGGCATTCATAATGTTTATGTGGTCAACTTCGAAAAGGTCTATACAGAATGATAGGCCAGGTTTAGGCTAAGACTATGCAGTTGTTTTAGGTAGAAAATACCTGAAAGAAACTTCTTAATCTTAATTTCCTTAAAGGTGCTCTATACGATATACAGAGCATTAATATAGCAGCAAACAACTATTTGCTATGTACTACTACTTACTTAAGAAATTAATAATTTGACACGAAAATGGTCCTCCAGAGTCCGACATCAGAACTGCATCCATAACAACGGTCTGTTATACATAGCAGCGATATGCCATAAAGAAATAACAGACTGTAGAATGCCATAATTGACCAATCAGAGTCGAGTATTCAACAAAACCGTGTAATGATTATCTTTAAATGTTACTATATCCAATCCAACAAATGAATACATACACCCACATAAGCTGGACATTGAACATATCAGTGTAATCACACTGGTCAGTTTTGATGATATTGACACTTTAGGTCTTTCTGCCACAGTCATCAAGTAACTTTTCACTGCACACCTCAGCAATGGACTACATCAGAACCATCCACCCAGATCAATATTAGTATGCTGCAGTCACCTCTGGGGATAATTAATGCAACCCAGCCCTCTGAACATTATTAAAAATGAATTGACCAATCGCAAATCGGTAGACTGCTATTGCCTCTCTGTTTCTATCCAAACACAGAGGAGACATGACATTGCTAAGTATAACAGTGATGATAAAAAAGCACTGGGAAATTTGCAACAAGCAGCACAGTAAAATTCTCACAACATGTCGTTATCCATTCAGCGTAATCCAATTTTCAGTCTCAAGTCTTTTCCCATCTTGTCACGAGTCTACATGTTGATTTTACTTACTTTTGATTCTCTTTCTTCTTCCATCTCTCAAGCCTTTCGGGGGTGAAGAGCATTTTGAATTTCCCCATCAATGTAGCCAACCTGAGCTGCTCAGATCTCTCCAGTAGCAGCACTTATTTGTCTGCTGCCACAGGACATTTCCAGCGCCTGGCTACTGTTTGATTTTTAACCATATTCTATTCAGTTTTTTCCTCCAAAATAATTCCCTCCCCCTCGGTCTTCAACTATTCATTCTCACAGTGTGTGTGTGTGTCTGTGTGTGTGTGTGTGTGTGCGTGTGTTTGCGTGTGTTCTTGAGGAGGCAGAAAAGCTATATCTGGCCCTATCAGAGTGAAAATGTCAAGAAGCCTGCAAAAGAAAGATCTTTGCTCTGTAGATTCACCTGATCTTTCAGCCTTTTGCTCTGCCAATATCTCAGTATGGCTTTTTTTTTTTTGTGCGCGCACATGCTAGTACCTCAATCGCTGTTTTTTGTTTTGTTTGTTCGTGCTTAAGTCTGCGTAGGCATGCATGTCTGCGAGTTTGAGTCAAAGACAAGTGTTTGACTTTTTGAACAGATTTCAATTCTGCCTTTCTTCTCCATTCTCTCTTTCATTGTTTTTGTTCCCCCGTCTT
Organism: Helicolenus hilgendorfi; assembly: GCA_916700815.1. Lineage (NCBI taxonomy): Eukaryota > Metazoa > Chordata > Actinopteri > Perciformes > Sebastidae > Helicolenus > Helicolenus hilgendorfi. The sequence continues at coordinate 11,066 of CAKALG010018325.1, read as the reverse complement.
TTAGTTCTTCACACATCTGCTGGATCTTTTCAGTTTTTTCCAGCTAACTAAAATTCATCATGAAAGCATCCCATGGCCTTCTGAGGCCAAATATAGAAAGCGGCGCCTCTCTTTTTTCAGTTCATTTTCTCTTTTCTGTTTTTGAAAAAAAAAGATATATTCTGTGCTTATTTATTTGGACAAAGTTTCAGTTATAGATTAAAACAGGAGTAGCGTGTCTGTAACATCAGCCATGCTAGAACAGGTTTTGGAGGAGTATTCTGGCACACACAGTGTTGCACACTACCGACACATGCACACACGCACACACACAGAAATGTTCCCGTACATGCGCACAGAACCACACATACATCAGTTAACAATTAGCCACAAGTGTGCTTGACTCTCGATGTTAAGGGCCCATCCAAAGATTGGTGGTGTGGGATGAGAGGTATGAAAAGTGAGAGATTGCTCACCCTTTCCAATACGCCTACGCACACACACACACACACACACACACACACACACACACACACACACTCACCTCTTTCCCTCGTCTCTCGCCCTGTCTCTGTCATGTGATTAAAAACAAAATCCTGTTTTGCGTTCTCAGGCCCACACATTTACACTGTGACACAGCGAGGTGCGCGTTATGAGTCTAACTAGCTCTGTAGCAGTGTCACATAGCCAAGTCCCTGCCTAATCAGGCCACTTACACACACACACACATGCACACACACTTTGCAGAGGCCATGTGTTGGGATGGTGATAGAGGGTTGGCAGTTGGCAGACAGACAGCAGACGCTGTTCTTCGACATCAAACGTCTCAGAGCAGAATCTCACTTTCATGCCTACTCTCTCTCTCTCTCACACACACACACACACACACACCGTCACGCACGCACACGCAAACACAACAACGCACATTTCCTCTGATCTTGCTGCCAGAACTCAAAGTCTTGGAACACACACACGCACGAGCGGGCACATACACACCGACATGTATCCGAGGAGTAAAAAGTGAATTAAATTTCGTCAGCTCATTGTTTAAACCGACTCTGTGAGACGTCAGTACAAGTTTTATGTGTGGCTTGACAACGATTACATTTTTTCACCCTTAAGACCGACAGACATATACACAAATACAAGCACGTGTTGTGAAGTAATACATACATCAAATGAAAGGAAAAAAATAATAAATGTGTGGAAACATAACTAATTCAGATGTGTTTATACAGGGCACCACGGGTCACTGAATGGTTTAATGAATAGTGATGTGAATCATATGCTGTGGCCTTCATAGATGTCAACCCAAGTCAACACTCTCCGTCACCATCATCAAATGAAATGAGGGAATATAGAGTTCATTCCATCCAGTAGAGTTGCAGAGACTTTGAGAATCCACGTGAAACACAGAAGCTCTTCTGTTGGTTTGTGAAAGCCAAAGACCTTACAAAGGGTGCGTTCACACCCAACCTGTTCGATGCAGTTCAAACAGACTCTGGCGCGTTTGGCTGTTTGATTCGGTTCTTTTAGGTTGGCATGAAAGCTGTCAGTAGAGCTCAAACTAAATAAACACAGCAAACTAAACAAGGCAATACAGAATCATCTGAAAAGACGGGCTTTGGCACGGTTCTAAGTGGACTCTAATTCGTTCGTTTCATTTGTGGCGTGAAGGCAAAGCAAAACAACCACAGGGATGTTAGACTTTAGAATAAAATCCAAAGCTAAACTATTATTAAATGCATTAGCTGATCATGGGAACTGCAAAGGAATCAATTTGCGTAAGCAATCTACATAATTATCCCCTTGAAATATTACAGAGCATCTTGTCTCCGTCCTGTCTCTACGTGTCCATCATTATTCACAACATGAGGTCCAGTTGCAGTCCTGACTAGTAATGCTCATAATCATTTATTTCTTCATGCTCTATTTGCGACACCAGAGATGATACAGTATATAAACACAAGTGCAATTAATCTCTGTGACCGGAATCGGATTTCCTCACATAGGTCCATATAGTGTTGATGCAGGATGACAGTCGCCGAACTGTCCAATCAAAGAGTTACCTGTCAGTCCATATAACCATGTTTATAGGATTATAAGAGCTACAGTAAATGACAACAATGATTCCTTCAGAACTGTGAAAGCAACCTAAAACCAAGCCCCCAGGAAGTGTGCCAGGCTTTGAAGCAAATTTCCGGTGTGGCCAAATGTAGGGGTGTAAGAAAATATTAATACACATAAGTATCGCGATATTCTGTTTCGCGATACTGTATCGATTCTCCAAAACGCTGTATCGATTTTGAATTAACCTCACCGCTATTCTGTATATTGGAGATTGTAGCGGGCTCAGTTTTAAAGTAAGAGCGAAGGTGCTGGCATCATATTAAACTAGAAAACCTAAGGAATCCATTGGTACCAACCATTTCATAGCCCTTTTCAAAGGGGTCCCTTGACTTCTGACCTCAATATATGTGATTGAAAATGGGTTCTATGGGTACCTACGAGTGTCCCCTATACAAACATACCCACTTAATGATAATCACATGCATTTTTGGGCAAAAAACATGCAGTTTTTTGCATGCAGTACAAATGTTCACCTATTCTAAAATGGTGTATTTTAATATTTCTGCATACTGGGGTCCCTAAACAGTCTTAGAATTGCATAAATTGGGTATGACTGGAAAGCAGAGACTCTTGCGGATCAAATGAGTTGAAATTGTATTCATTTGTAATGATGTAGTCATTTCACATAGTGACTTCTTTTACCCAGATTTTATCAGCGGATCATTTTTGAGGTAAATCAGCTTCCCATTACGAACACTTAAATAACCCTTATTTTAATCATTAGGTCCTAAAAGTTGTAAAATGCACTAAAAGACGAAATCCAGAGTTTATTTCATTCCTCAATCCATGTGAATGAGCCCCAGACTGAGGCTGGACTGAGAGCTGGGAGGCGGGGTTAAAGGAAACGCTACTATGCTTACTCTGTTTGTTCAATGGATGCGGAAGAACGCCGGAAGATCTGGGTACTTTAATCACTCAGCAGTCGTGCCTTTTTGGCTTAATGCGCCATTAAGCAACACTCATAGGAAGTAATGGGAGCCTGCTCACAACGCTGTATCCAGTACTCTTTATACATCCATACCTAAGACCTTTATGTTGTTTTATCTTTAATTTGTCACCCATCTGTACAAAAAGTTCCTCTCTAAGGCTATTTCAATCAAGATTGACTAGTTTATACTTGTAAAGTTTTGTTGGTTAATCAAATTAGACTTTGGCATCGACTCCATTAGAGAGAAAACTGCAGAAAAGAATTGAGAGTGATGTAAACGTCTTGATTAAACATTGACTTAGCTTCACTGAATAATGTAAAGGTCTCTCTTATCCATGATGGATGAATGGTAACAGACAGTGATAGAGAGTGGACTCAGACAACAGACAAGATGGAGAGATATCACATAGATATGATTGATAAGATGAAAAGTGATTCATCGACTCATCTTGACCCAGCGAGAGCTGCAAATTGAGCCACGGGTGGCAAGACGGCGAAGGTGAAATTGACTCCTCGTATCTTTAGAAAGTTTAGAGGAGGACTTGATTCCCGTGAAATAAATCTGAGCCGGAGGAAGTGAGCAAACCTGCGCACGTTGCATTTCTGTTTATTGAGCTTTACATTCCTCTACATGTAACTAGGAATTGTCTATTTTCTAAGTGTTTGGTGTCGTGTCTCGACAGTGCAGTGCACCTGACCATTGTAGCTTCACTCCACTCCACACCAGCTCCTACACCTTACCAGGTCAACTACGTTAGGTAGAGTGCAAGTTAGGCAAGCAGGTACGCGTTTCAGGTACTGGTAGGGATGTCACGATACCAGAAAGTTAGTAGTCGATATCAACACCAGTAAAATTCCATGATTCTCGATAACAATTAGATACCACAGTAAAAACAAAAGTAAGACAATGAATCCCATATAATCCAACATACACTCCTTTATTATCGTTTGCATACTGGTTTTTGTTAGGGACGATCTCTTTCACACAACTGTAGGCTATTAATTGAAGTGTCTTTTAAAAAAACTACATTTGACAAGACTACATTTGACAACATCATGATAACCTTAGAATTTACCTTTGCCCATATACTGATTTTTACTGACACTTTAGAGCCTGAACACATCATAATGTCAATCAGTGGCACCTCCCGTGTTGAAATCGGCAGGACAAGAGCTAGTTAACGTTAGCTGTTAGCAGTCGGTAAGCAGCACAGTCCTACACGGTGCTAGCAGCTAACGTTAGCTAGCTCTCGCCCTGCCGATTTCAACACGGGTTTGTTGTTCACAATGTAGCATTATCAGAGAAAAAATAGGCTGATTCTACAGGACGTGTCAATATGGAGTTTACTGCATCCCAAACGCAATTTCTATCGTAGATGGGACGCCGTTAGTCTCGAGCCCTGATGGCACCTAAAAACAAATACCGTCACGTTATCAGAATTTTCGCATTGACTTGGTTCCGAAGTATTGGTTCTCGTGACATCCCTTGGTGCTGCTGCGCATGATTTTTGATGTGCTTCACTGCCCGCACTCAACCACCCACTGATCCTCAGTACACACACAGACTGCCTTCACCTTGACAGTAGGCTGACTTAAGATGCAGTATTGATTCAAAGAGTAGCTGCACTTTGTGTGTGTATGTGTGTGCGGGGGTCGAGGATTGGGCCATATTTATTCAGCGCTGTTTGCATGCTTGTTTTCTTGCACGTGCAGTGTTTGTAACCGGCCTCTCCTCTGGAGAAAGTTGGTCGGCCCCTCTGCCCTTCAAAGTCATTTGGAATTCATCTGCAAGCCTGACCCTGACAGCTGTTTGTTTTTCCTCTCTGGAGAGAGAACGAGGAATGGAGGGATGGCGAGGGGGGGGAATGGTTAATGACTGAGAAAGTGATAGATATCGGAGGGGACAGAAGAAGAACTTGGGCGAAAACTTGGGCGAATCGGCGGAGGACTGTTTCTGTTCCCGCCTTAGTGGTCTCAGTGCCGTTTGGCTTGTTGAGCATTTGAGACACACACGACAATAAGTGGTGCTCTGAACGGCTTCCATTAGTATCCCTAGTCGACCACTAGCTCGAATGTGTTGAATCTGTGTAGCAGCATGAATGCAAAGCAGGGCGAGACAGCTGAGATAAAAGGACACAAGGCTCTGGGAGCAATCCCTGGGTGTAAATATAGATATTTGATGGGAAAAAAAAGTCAAAGTTTACTGTATAAGTGTGTCATCTGGGATCAGCGCTGTAAAACATTTAAAGCTTCTGCAGCTGAGTGTGGTGGTGAAGAGGAAACCCAGTGGGATGGAGAGGTTTTGTCTTTTGTCTGTGTCGGGTGTAGGTGTAAGCGGGTGAGTAAATGGACACAGAGGGAGGAAGAAGGATGCTGGGAGATGATGTCTAGAAAACAGAGCAGAACAACAGCACCGAGAGGGGAAGAGGAAGAGTCATAGGTGAAAAAGAGAGCAGGAGGAGGGGACGAGAGGTAGAGGAGACTCGTGATTGGATAAATGGGCAGAGGGAGAGGTGTCAGGGGAGAGGTGTTATCCTATTTTTACACCTCTCCTTCTGGGAGCCCCTATTCTCTCTATCTATCCATCATGATGACAGAAACCCCCAAACTCACTTGTTTTCCCTTTTTCCTTTCCCTCTCCCTCTTTTCTCTCTATTCATATATACATTGTATTCTCCCCTTCTAGATTTCTTTTTTTTTATTTAGAAATTTCAAGGGCGTCTGCTGTAAATGAATTAATAGACTGTACATTCAGCAAGCCTCTCACATTGAAATTGCTTATTGACTAACAATGACTATTTTAGGCATGCACAATTCACCCAGACAATGAGCTCGCACACGCTCTCGACATTTACAGCGCTCCATCCTGCAAGGCCGATTCCTCTCCTCTCACAAGTTCTGTGGTCTTCCTTTGCGTTGTCACAAGCAATTAATTTGGCCATAGCTTGTGCGTATTGATCTGCGTGGCATAGGCATTGTAATCTATTCAGTCTGGTAAAGAGGCAGCATTCATGCCCAGTAAAGAGCCGGCAAAGGACATGCACACACGCACACATTTTACAGCTGGAAATCAATCCCTTGTTCTCTAGAAAATACATGCAGGCTTTCTTACAGGATCTTAGCTAATTACTGTGTGTGTGTGTGTGTGTGTGTGTGTGTGTGTGTGTGTGTGTGCAACATTTTCAGTTTTGTCCTTAAAAATAAAGAGAAATTATTGTCTGTAATGTTTGTTTATGGATGGACACAAAAACTTTCCCCAGAATTTGAGAATTTATGTGTGTGCTTTGGTGCCACCCAGGGACACACACACACACACACACACACAGACGCTTTGTATTTGTTTGTACTGTGCTGTTTACTTACCCATGACAGGTTTGTTGCAGCCCTGCTTGTGTGTATGCTCTTTGTTGGAGTCTGATTAAATTCCCCATAGAGGGATTCATCATCTTTAGCAGGCAGAAAAGAGAAAATTACAAGCCCATCAATCCTCGTGTTTGATCTGGCTCTCCCCTTCTCCCTCGGTGTCTTTTGCCTTCCTCTATTCTATGTATCCAGGCTTTTGTTCACCCGCTTCTCCTTCAGGCCCACCATGTCTGTGATGTTGGGAGGTCATTTGTCTCTATGTTAGAGCTGTCCCGTCCCCTGCTTCTCCTATCTAGCCTCCTCCGAACCTCTCGGGCTCCTCATCATCATCCAGATATGCGAGCGTCTGAGATTTGGCGGGCCGGTGTCTCTTGTGTTTGTGTTTTACTTTTCTCTTTTCATTAGGGGCATTTGCATCCACGTATGCCTCCTCTATTGGCCCTTTCTGACTACACCCATCTTTTATGGTTATTTTGTAAATACCAGTCTATGTTTAGCATCTGGAAAAAAAGTGCCATGCTGAGCCAATGAGTAAAGTTTTTAACCCCACCTGAAGGAAACCAGAAGGGTGCCATTTATCAGATAAGCCAACGTTTTGCAACAACTAGAGCTGCAAAGTTGTCAGGAGTTTAAGGCACTTTGTTTCTGAGCCTTTCAACAGCTACTCCCAAGTCGTGGCAGCTGCACCTGTTTGCCAATCACAATGAAAGAGGCAGGATTTATACTCAGTCCAGTCCCCATGAAACTCAACCACACACCTGTTGGAGTAACTAATCTGTTACCTGACTGCACAGAGATGAATTCAATCAGCAGCAATAGGCGTTTTCAACTCTGTTGCATGCCACAGTTATATAAACTAAAGCAAAGTAGCCGTCACGAAAGTTCCTGTTGCGATTTCAGTTTGAATCGACAATCGTCCTTCGGCTCAGTGGGTTAGCCTTTGTGCTAACGTTACTGGGTTAGCCTTTGTGCTAACGTTACTGGGTTAGCCTTTGTGCTAACATTACTGGGTTAGCCTTTGTGCTAACGTTACTGGGTAAGCCTTTGTGCTAACGTTACTGGGTTAGCCTTTGTGCTAACATTACTGGGTTAGCCTTTGTGTTAACGTTACTGGGTTAGCCTTTGTGCTAACATTACTGGGTTAGCCTTTGTGTTAACGTCACTGGGTTAGCCTTTGTGCTAACATTACTGGGTTAGCGTTTGTGTTAACGTTACTGGGTTAGCCTTTGTGCTAACGTTACTGGGTTAGCCTTTGTGCTAACATTACTAGGTTAGCGTTTGTGTTAACGTTACTGGGTTAGCCTTTGTGCTAACGTTATTGGGTTAGCCTTTGTGCTAACATCACTGGGTTAGCCTTTGTGCTAACATCACTGGGTTAGCCTTTGTGCTACTGCATTAGCTCGTTAAGCAGCGGCTGTCACTCGTTCTTTGGCTCAGTGGGTGTTTGTTCATGAACTTCTGGACCTCACTTTGTCCGTGCTTTTTTCCATTTATTTTGTTGCGAGCTGTCGTGTTTTGTGTTGTCCATTGTTTACACGGCTGACATGTTTTTAAAAAGGGTGGTTGCCGGTGATGCATTGGTTCATATGTTTCCACCAATCACTGTACACTTATGTCACTCGTGGTTCCTCTTGTGCTGGTCTGAACACAATAAAAAGGGGAGTTCTTAGAACTAAATTCTTAACTATGGAAAGTTCCTTCGGTCCCAAAAACGCCTAATAAGAGTTTGTTTTGCGATGCCTCATGCTGTTTACTGGGATTTGGAGATCAGATCGTTGTCTGATTTACGCCAGATGTTAGAAATCAACCTTTGTGTTTTGCTGAGATTGTCTTTACTTCCTCATTGTTTGGGATCCCTCGCTGCTGTATTTGTAAAATATATACAACGTATGTGAATGACCATTAAGCATTAATGAGGAAATATTTAATGTTTTATATGTTATACGATTTGCCAAAAAGCTATTGCCCAGGGAGGTCTAATTTCCTGTTAGACCTCATATAAACAAACGGCTATTAAACTCCAGCAACATAAATCCAGAGAGTTCATTGCAATTTGCTGTGTAAAAAAGCACTGTTGGCGATTTAGAGCAAATCCATCGCATTTAAACACGTTGTAGAGCTGGAGTCTCTAAGACCCCAAACTGAACTTCTCAAAATCATGTTTATGTGATGAATTCTCGTAAAATTTAGAAAAGTCATGAAGTTTCATGGCAGTCATGGCCTCCAGGAGCCCAAACTGAATTAGAAAGTCATCCGCATGTATTTGCTATGATGTATCCCTTTTAAACCAGACACTAATATCTTGGTAATTTGACAATTTGTTCTTAAGCCATCTTCAACATATTACTGTTTTTATCCTAGTTAAGTCAAAACAGACATATTCAATTAATTGTTTTGGTTTGTTTTTTAATATTAGATCAAATATATTATTTATAGCTCTGGTAACCAAACAGCTATGTTTCGTGGGTCAATAAACCTGCCAATCAATCGATCGGTTGCTTTGTTTGTGCGTGCCGCACTGACCCGCTCTTGACAATGTGCTTTTGTCAAAAAAAGGACATTTGAGTAATCTGGGAGATGTAAAGGTCAAGGTGTGAGGTTCCCCGCTGTGGAGAACACTGTGGAACCAGGACGGCTCTCCACACTCACACACTGCGAGGCTATAACCTCCTCTCACTTATCTTGTATTTCACCAAATCCCTTCTTTTGGCACCTCATGAAACACAACCCATCTGTGTGTGTGTCTGGGCTGTTTGCTCAAGTCAAACAGTCAAATGAGCGCCGAGATGAATGCAATATGACGTAGCTGGATGTGTGTCTGTGGTTGCAGGGTTCAAATAGCTTATTTGAATTTGTGAGCTCCACAAAAAATTAGAGAAAACACTCACCTGCATCCCAAAAGTCCCACCTCAATGCCCTTTTTTTGCTTTTCAAATCAGGTTTTACAAACACACTCCACTGCTTGGAACATGTAGATATGAAGCATGCTCGTGACGTATCGGCACAAATCCTATCTTTTCACACACCAGTATTGTTTTTGCCATACTGAGCAAAGGATTTCTCTCTCTTGTTGTCACATCAGCTACAGCATAATGCATGTGTGCCTAGCTTTGTTTTCCATTGTAGTTAAATTCAACAGTGTGAAAAAGCCTCCAAAGTCACTTTTGGGAAAGAAAAACATCTGCTAAATGGTCACATCTCGCTCTCAGAAGCGTCGCTGAACCAGGCTTTACCTGGTGTGTGCCTCAGCGTGTGCTTGTTTGCGACTGTGTGTGTGTTTGGCAGTGCAGAAACCCTGGCTAACCCCCTCCGCGCTTCCCAATGTCCTGTCTCTGAAGAGCTATGACCATTAAGCAGCTGTTCACTTCTAAAGCCACGGAAAAAAATGAGAGAGCCGCGAGAATGCAAATGAGTCTCGGTATGCGCCAAAAACTTCTCCGGAGGGACTCACTGTTAGGTCAGAGAGACACAGAAGCACATACAGTACAGTGCAGGCGCTGGCACAGTTGCACGTATGCACACACACACACACGTGCAGCTAGGTTACACTCCCTATTATGTAGTGCAAGGATTCTCCTGAGTATCAAATGATCTCGCTGTAACTACATTTCTCTTGGAATTGGAAAGCAGAGGCTTTAGAGTCCAATACATCTGATTAAACAGACTCCAGGTACACACTTATACTGTAACTACCTGTCTCGAGCAACTCTTCCCTATTTGTGTTACATTTTGATATAGTGGCTGCCTTTTACACTGTAATTGTTCGGTACACAGTCTATTAGGATGTGAGTGTTATTACAAAGAAGGAGAGTGTCACGCTGTGCACCAAAACAAGGACGTTGTTCTAAGGACACTTCAAATTTGTTCATAAAGCGGCTCCTTTGTGTGTAGCTGTCCATGGTGCTGAAACCAGACTTGAAGGTGAAGGGAGGACAGAGAGTTGGGAGGGAGATGTGGGGGTGTGTGTTTTTTTATGTCACGAACAGCAAGCAAAGCACACTCTGTTGATCTCCACGGGCGCGAGCGTGTCGTCTGCTGAATGACAGTAAAAATGTCGACAAACGACTCAGAATGTCCACCAGAAACAACAAAAAAGGCATTGTAGGTAGTGATGTGCATTCCTCCGACGCTTTCCCTCTTTTACCCTGAGATGTGATTAGTATAAAGCAGAGTCAGCCTCTGGGTAATGAGAATATATGGTGAAAGGCATTTGATGTTATTTTTTTTGTTTGTTTTATTTATACTCTCAGCAGGGCGACACAAAGTCATTCTTTGCCCCGTGGATGAAAGAAATGTGTGATTCTTTTTTAGTATTTGTGCAAATGTGTGTGTGTGTGTGCTGTGTACTCCTTGTGCTCCCGCCCTAATAAGAGCTTAACCTTATTAATCACATTAGCCTGCTGAGGGTGGCTCTGGCGACACTCGAAACATGCTTGCGTAGACACACAGACGCACACTCAGACATGCGCACACAGGCAGAGGCATGTCAATCTGTCATTAGTTAATAGCTCATTAGCACAAGGTGATTAATTACTCTGGCAGGGTGTGGGCACGACAAGGATGGGGGATGGGGAGGAGGGTGAAGAAGGAAGGAAAAGGACCATAGAGACAACGGGGCCTTTCGCTGAGGGAAAAGAGGAAGAGTTGGGGGGGGAGTGGTGAAAAA
>CAKALG010018322.1:0-12639 GCA_916700815.1 Helicolenus hilgendorfi | reverse complement strand
CTTTTCTCGTTTTTCTCATTGTTTGCTTATTCATATTTTATTTTATTACTTATTATTTTATTTTTATTATATAGTTTACTTACTGTTACATTTATGTTAGATATGTTATATGCAGTGATTACATTGTCAGAATTGTTGTCATCACATTCTTGAAATGTAATATTGGATGTTATTGAATGAAAGAAAATTACATATAACATTTTTTTTTTCCAAAACTTTTATGTATGTCAACTGGAGTTGGTCTGGGGCATCAATGTATCTGCTGAAAGTTGATTGATGGATTTTGGACCCACAATGGATTCACTATAAGGGCACAGCTAAACCCTTTTTATTTACCACCACAGTGGGGTGCCCTCAACACACTGGCTGACAATTGTAAATATTCAAAAGGTTAATTTGCAAAAACTGATAGCTTCGTTTTTATTTATTTTTTACTTTATTTTTTATTTTCCCAAATCATGTTTTTTTTTTGCAATCCAGGGAACGTCTCAAATCATTTCTCAAATTTTTATTTTAATTCTTAATTTTAAATTCTTTTTCTTCTATTTTTATTATTCTTAAATCTTTTTTTATTATTATTACTGTGCACTCAAGGGAATATCAATCAAACTAGTGTCCAGATCCAGATTTACTTTGTGAGAAATAGAACATAATTTATATTGACGAATCAACAACAACAATAAAAAAAACTGATTTATCATTTTAGTGTATTTTATTACCACTGTACATAAATACAATGAGCAGGATGACAAAGGAATAGCTAATATCCTCTCTCCTTACCTAGACTAGATAATAACTAGATCATTAGACTGACACAAGTAAGCCTACACAGTTTTGCAGAATGTTACACAGCGTTTATCTACACTAAATTCTATATCTATGAAAAATAAAAGTGTGGTCCCCTCTACATACAAAAGCAACATCATATAAATTACTTTACACAGTGTTGTAAAAACGTAAACATTATATTTGGCAAATCAGTGTTAGTTGTTATCAGAATTCAGTTTCCTTTTGTGTAAGAATAAGAGGAGCACGTGTGAAAGCACAGGTACCAGGTGCTGCACAGTGGTTACGGAGTAAAGACAACAATGGTTTTGTCAATGAGGGAGAAAAGGGGCAAGAGTGCAGTGAAAGAGGGAGGGCCGGGCGACACAGTGGGACGCTTCTAGCGAGTCATTCATCAGGAGTCAACACCATGAGTGTCTGCGTCATGCGTGTGGTAGACAGGACAGAGAAGGTCAGTTTCTCACAGTGGTTAGTGGATTTCATATATCAGGGTCACTTCTTTAAGTAATTCCAAAAGACTGATAGGTTGACTAGCTGCCAAATTGGGCTGGAAGAATGCATATAATCCTTAACAAGAAGTCCAAATTTTACCCGCATATGGTCGGAAGCTTGTATCATTTTCAAGCTCAGGTCTTATTATAGTAAGAAACCACCCCTGACATTGCTATCTACAGTGTTGCTGCTGTTACATTATCATTAAACGTGGGTTCAGTTTGAAAAAGATTCTTGCACATTTGTGAGATTGTCCATCTTCTACAAGGTGTCCAACAACCCAGACTTTGTCACATATGAGTCATATGATCCATTGCCTGTTTACAATGTCTACATATCTCAGTATCTTATGTTTCATTGTGAATAATCTCTTGTAATGACAATTTTCTTGAAATACTTGGTTAAATTAAAGAAGACTTAAATTAAGAAAAAGTTGTTCTAGATGAAACTGTACACTTAAATCTGAACATGTCTCCCACAAGAATATTTCCCTATCTGCCTGTTATTGCATGGTCTTCTTTAGCACTACCAAACTTCTACATCTTTCCTATCAAATTCCTACAAATAGAAATAAAAACAATGAATGGAGTTGAGACACACTATACTGTATGTCTAATAACTGCACCTGCAGGGTTGAATAAAAGACAAAAGCAGTGATTTCATAGCTTGTTTTTCCTGAAAGATAGTCAGTTCGCACTCTGAGTGGAATTACGTTTTTTCAAATGGAGTATAAGGCATTTCCAAATAGTGAGGAATCGAGATGAAAATACAAGGAGTTCATAAAAATGAAGTAGTTGCAGCAGGTTGCCAAACATCAGGCATCAGGGACTGTGTGGAATATAATGTCAATGTAATGGAAATGATGTCAGACCTCTTAAAGGTCTTATTGATAACATTTTTATGTAGACGAATATTAAAAAAACAAACAAACGATACGTCCACAGAGCTTTTAGAAAGGTGCCAAATAAAAGTACGGCTTTCCTAAAAAATACTATTACGATTGTGAATTGATCACTTTAAAAATTTTGGCGGGTCCAAAAGGAATGTTTTGTTTATCTTTGTGGACGATATCTGACGTTTGTTTCCTACTTCTAACAAGGCTTGTGAGCCAATAGTACAGTGGTTCTCAAACTGTGGGGTCGTGACACGTGGGTCGCACGTGACCGGGGGGAAAATGGGATGCGCAATTAATGTTTTGATGTTGGAATCTTTTTCACGTCGGGACAGTAAAGAAATCGTCTCTTTATACATCCATGGTAGCAATGGCGTTCATTCAGACAGGTAGTCTAAAAGAGACGATGCTTCGGAGAAAGACGACAACGTGCTCATCTGACGGTAATCAAAAAGAAAATATAACGAAGTATTCATAACGTTAACATTTTAATTCTTAAACGTACAGAAACATTAGCCTACCTTCCACCTTCTCTTCCCTCCTCTCTCTCAAATACACAGAGCGAGCGACGCGGCGCTCCGTCCGTCTCTGTAATTACCTCAGTCCTCAGTCTAAAAGTCAAAATTTATTGAAAAAAGAAAATATTTCTTCCTTCAAAGGGGGGAGTGATGGAAAAAGTTTTAGAACGACTGCAATAGTGTAACAACGTTGGTATCACGTGATATCTCGGTGTCATCAGCAATCGAGTTGCCTGTTAGTGTGGAAAAAAACTGGCTGAGATTGACAGTAAGTGCCTGGCAATGACTTGTCGTGAAGTGAATGCAATGGAACGGGGGAGGAAGAATGCGACATCTAGTGGCTGAATGTTATCAATAGCGCCTTTAAAATAAACGCAATGATCACAACAAATGCAAGAATTTCAACTCAACCTAAAGGTCCTGAACTGGATTTGAGAGATCTCTTTAGATAGTTTGAGCTTGAAACTGCCTTTTTGTTTAAACTTAAAAAGGTGGGAATTGCTGGTGGATTCTAATGGGACTGACAAGTTCAACACAAGAAGAGAGCATTTGAATGGTAACTAATTTGTCCCAATTTAATTGCTCAAATCGATCATGAGGTGCTCATAGATCTGCGTTTTCCCCTTGAAGCTGGATGCAAGCAGGAACACCCGGTCGTCAATGGCAACCAGAGAAAATGCCCGAGGCGCCTGGATATTCAGCTCCTGGGATGGGACAAACTGGCCCCTCTCGGTGTCCCATTGGTAGACCTGCGTCAGTGAATAATCGCTGCCTAAGATGGCATACTGCCAGTTGCCGATGGAGACGGGCTGGAACACCATGGAGCCGCGGGAAGGAAATGTCTGGACCTCCTTGAACATGGCTCCGTCCCAGCGCATCACCTTGGAGTCCCCGATGAATCTTGTCAGGCATATAAACAGCTCACCTTTGAAAAGATTCAAGGGACTGTTTAGTTTACACATTAGGCTACTAAATCTAGCTACTTAACAAACACAGTTTATGCAATTCCAAAAGAATTCATAGCTTGTTATCTATAGTAAAGTGTCCCTAATAGATGAGCTGTCCCTTTAGAAAGACAAAATACAGAGAATGTTATGCAGTAATGATTTATGAGCAAGTTTTATGGCAGTGGACATTTACATTGTCTCTTACCACCTTTAAAAATGAATGCCTATGATCAATGAAGACCTAAAGTGTCATAAATTACAGATAAGTGTGTGAGACAAAAAATGGTTTTATTTAATTAACCACATCCGAGGAACTGTTAATCATATGACAGACCCCAGACTATCTTAAAGTTTTTATATATGGGATACAGAGCATTAATATAGTAGCAAAACAACTACTCGCAATGTAAAGATATAGAGGAGTAATGGCATCCTGAGCAGAGCATGAAGTCACTCTCCCCCTGTGTGTGTATTGTAATGTTTTCTCATGCATTTTAGTGCATGTGAGTCTCTCTATTGTGCATCATTGGGTATCTAATGGCCGCCGCTCTGCACTCATACGGCGGTCACCGCTGATAACGACGTCTCGACCCACTGCGTCTTCGTGGAAGTGTAGTCCCCACCCTCCGGTTCCCTCTCAGGCAAATACCGTTAGCTCTGTCAGAACCGTTAGCTGCTAGCTGCCGGCTCAGCAGTCGCCATGTTGAGAACCGTGTGGAGGCAATAGATATGCTCTGAATTCCGTATTGAGCATATAGACCGTGCAAAATATGGACATGGTCTCCGTGACGTCACCAGTAGGTTTCGTTGTGAGCATGGATGTATAAAGAGAACTGGATACAGCGTTGTAGGCGGGCTCCGTTCATTCCTGTGAAAGTTGCTCAGTGGCGCATGATGCCAAAATGGCTCAACTGCCGAGTGATGAAGTACCCGGATCTTCCGGCAATCTTCCGTATCCATTGGGTCCGTAGAGCAGGGGAAGTAGCGTTTCCTTTAACTCCGCCTCCCAGCCCTTGGTTTAGACCACGTTATGGGTCTCATTCACATGAACGGAGGAAGGTAAATAACTCTGGATTCGGCTATTAGTTCCCTTTACGACTTTAAGGACCTAATGATTTAAATAAGGGCTATTCAAGTGTTCATACTGGGAAGCTGATTTACCTCAAAAAAATTACCTCTCGATTTACAGACGTCTCTTTCCCAATGTAAGTCTATGGGAAAAAGTCTTGCTACAAAGCCCGGCGCACATCCTGGGGGCTTGTACTAGCCGCCGGCTCAGCAGTGGCCATGTTGAGAGCCTTGTGGAGGCAATAGATATTCTCTGAATTTCGTATTTTAGCATAAAAAAACGGAATCTAGAAAAAATCTCATTTAAAACAGCTGATGCTGTGCTACTACGTGGTTAGAAATAGCTTGCAGTGTGCACACGTATGTCTCTTTAGCCAGTGTAAAAATAAAATCTTGTGTGTGTGTGTTCATACACTGCTACTCGAGCTGCAGCTCTCACCTTTGACCCGGAAGTGTTTGACAGAGAAGACGTCCTCCATCTCTGGGATGTCGGTCCTGCGTTCAAATTTTTTCTGGCTCCTGTTCCACTGGTAGACAACGGGCCTCTGGGAGCTGCTGGACAAGATCAGGTGGGGTTTGTTGGAGATCTCCAAATATTCTACGTCTGTATCCCGGAACCACGGGTGGAGCGACTGGTGGGAGTAGAAGCCGTTGCCGTTCCATTTGTACACCGTTGTGGAGCCGGCCTGCGAGAGGAACGCGTTTTATGTCATTCAAAACGTACTGAAACAAATGGATTTGTGCTTAATATGAGTACTGGGCCAACAATGAGTGTGTGACTGTGTGTCTGTGTGCGCCTGAGAGTCCCCAAACATATGTAAAAGCAGATGCGAACATTTGGCAATGCTGACATGCTGCAGAGAAGGACACCAGGGGGAAAGAATGGCTAACATGGCAGGAAGAGTAGCTTAGAGGAGCAGTACGCAGACAGGGGCTGGACACAATAACAGGAACACTTGCACAATATGATGTATTATATACTATATATATATAATTGAATAATGGAAAAGCAAAAAGTAGCCAACCTTAGAGCTGTCAGCGATGACAAAGAAAGACTCCCCATCGATCATGAATGTCTCGATGTCGTTAGGTTTGCGAATCTTCAGAATGTCAATGTCCTGGATCTTGATGAACTTGTTGGCGGAGGTGTCACGCTTGTAAATGTGCGAGCCGCCGAACAGCTGGGCCACGATTACAAAGAGATGGTTGTCGATCACCATGTGCTTGCAGACCACGGTGGAGGTGCCTGAAGAAGAAAAGAGAAGATGAATAACAATATTACCATTAAAGAGGACCCACTGCTATATGTGTTGTTCTTTTTCCCTTTCCTGTAGTGTGTTATATAGTTTTTTGTGCATGTAAAAGGTCTGCAAAGTTATAAAGCCCAAAGTCCACGCCAAAGGGAGTTACTCTCCCCCACAGATACACAGCTCCTGAACTGCCTGAAACGCCTTGATTGAAGTCCAGCCTTTTCTTTCGTAACGTGGTGATGTCACCAAGTAACACATTTGCATAATACCTGCCTAGCGGCTAGTTTGGCACGCCATCAAACAAAGCTAGTTAGAGCGGAGCTGGAGTGGAGTCTGAGGTGTTTGGTTCGGTTGGCCAATCACAACAGAGTGGGCCAGCTGACCAAACAGAGCAGACTGGGCTTTTCAAACAGAGTGTTTCAGATAGAAGGTGAAAAGAGACAGTGTGAGAAAAATAAAGCATGTAAACATGTTCTAGTAGAAACCCAGAATACAAGTATGCACCTGAAAATAAGCATAATAGGTCCTCTTTAATACTCGATTATAATGACCCCATTAACAATAACGCATTTCCACAGGTTTCCCTCATAACACCGATGCTGCTTTTCGCTTGTTTATGGACTCACTTTCGATGGTGTCGTAAGTTCTAAAGGTCATCTCAACGTGATCCCATTCCAGGAAGCTGCACGTCCCAGCAAACGGTTGAGCAAACACAACATACTGATCTTCGCCAAAGGTGAAGGCCCCCACCGAAATGGACTCAAACTTCAGCGACTGATAGGAAGCAAACTCTGAAAAGCATGACGTGACAATGAACTCTGTCCTTTATCTTTGAATAATCAATTCTAATTGATACATTCTCCCATGAACACGTAGCAGCAATAACATGTCAGCTTTATTCTCAGCACTGATATTATTGATGAGAACAGGAAGGAAACGAGGGAAAAGGGTTAACTGGTGACATAAAGCTAATGACAGGAAGATGTTACCTGCTGTGATGCAGTCGAAAGAGTGTGGCAGCAGGTCGTTGATCTTCTTCCCCTGGTGAGTGGGTGGACCACTGCAGTAGATCTGGTCCAGGGTGGCATTAGTGTGGTGCATCCACTCCACCAACCACTTGAGTTTACAGTCGCATATCAGGTTGTTACCACGTAGATCCCTACACGTAAGGACGAATCACATGGGACAGATTTGTTAAGACATTACTGTTGAAACATGTATTTTAAGCTGTTATATTTCCAATTCCTGTTCAGCTTACTATTCTCCCGTCCCCTCCTTGGTTGCACTTTGGCTTCCAGCCAGGAAAGCCACAACAACAAGTGTCTTATCTCCTCTTGAGTAGTCTCTGCTCGTCGCCCGCTATCAGTCTGAATTGCTGTTGACCTTGGATGTGTGCATTGAATCCACACACACACACAAACACTGTAGCCTGCATTATTCAAGCTGATTGTGTCCGTGTAACAAAAGCGAGGATCCAATTCTTTTCTCTGTAATTGACTTGTTTACCGTTTACTCTGACATGCTGGCATCCTAACACAAGCTTTCCTCCTCTCCTTCAGATCTTTACCTTTTTTCCATTTGCAGCAGGGAATAGCTTCTTCTACAATCTTTTATTACTTCTTTTCCTCCTCACTGTGCCCCCTTTTTTTACTTTTACATCCTCTGTTTAGTGTAGGAATTCTTCTTCTTTCGTTTTTAGCACTATGACCTCACAATATTGCTGTATTTAATCCCACAGTTTGAGAAAAGAGAGAAAAAGACAAAGGAAGAAAAATCCTTTACGACTACCAAAAACATTTGGTCTACTCCACGGACATTCCACGTGTCATTTGTACGCTGTTTTTCGTGCGTCATTTGTACGCCTCGCAACAAAACTACGGCAACGTACACAGTTAGGTTGAGGCAACAAAACCCCTCACTTATATTTACTAACCCACTCGCCATAAGCAGTCTTTCTTGAGTGTAGCATATTTACGTGGATATGTTTAAATTGCAATCAGTACAGACTACATGGCATAAAAATGCCACGCCAAAAAGCAAGAAAGCCGTTCGTGTAGCACGCTAAATGCCTTGCGCATTATCGGGGTATTCATATGTCTTTTCATGCGAATTGGCTGTTTATATAACACGTAGACCTGCTTTAAAAAAACTAAACGTGGAAATCTCCCTTTCGACCCTTTAACTGATTACTAAATGTCTGTGTCTCAATAAAAAAAACCCTGAGTGAAAGAGAGACTGAACTCACACTTTGGTTAAAGCATCCATGCCCTTGAAGACATCTTTTGGCAGCATCTCAAGGTTGTTGTAAGCCAGACTCCTAATCAACAAAGAGAAAAATATAATACACACAGTGATTGAGTTAGAGGTAGATTGTCTCCGGTCTCTACAGGTAATAGACATTGACTTATTACACTGTGTCCTAGGCTTTTCATCCTTTCTGTTAGACGGATGGACAAGAGGAGAATAAACTAATTCAAACACAACCAAAGGCAACCAAATGTAAGGGATGCACAAGTCAGAATGCCCTGACAATATTTATGGGACATTGTTTGATATGTCAGAGCTGTCAAATAGGGGGAAATATCCTTCTCCAAGGTGTGGATGATATATTTGCCAGCCAGTTTAACCTGGTCCTATAGAGACGTTTCATTTGTGAGCAAGAGACTGAACTCCAAACCAGAAAGAGATGTGAATGAAATGAAATGTCAGCGTAATTCATGAACACTGCATTATTTATTTGAGAGTTTGAAAGGGAGGCCATTTTACTTTGAATTTGTGCAAGAATGCACTCTCCAAACAGATGGGGATAGAGCAGAGTGGACAGGATTCCAACCTGAACCCTTTAATAATGTATTAACTGTAAATGTGACACATTTAAAATGCCCTCTAATAATGCATTTATCCATCCATAGGTCGTCGGGCAGCGAGTCTCTCGAGAGTTTTTGCAAGTTATTGCAGTTTGCGGGTTACCTTCTTGACACGACCATTTCTGGGCCGTGCAGAGACTTCCTGGAGTCACAGCTGGTTGCCTGGAAACCACGGTGACATCAATCCTCCAGAAAGTCTTTACTCCAGCACATAACCCCCTTAAAACCACAATTTGTCATATTTTGTACAGAGTAAGCAAATTAAATATATCGGGAACTTGAGGGCATAACATTTTAGATTAGTGTGCGTGTGTGTGTGTCAACTCGCTGTCGGATAGAAGAGAGAGTAGAAAGTGCAGCTGATACCCGTGTATCAATACTGCAGAAAATAAGTATTAAAACTGTTTCAAATATTGAAATATCGATATGTATCGATACTTTAATATTTTTCACAACACTAAATTGTGTCATTAATTGAGCATGACAATTGTAAGTTTCAAATAGTGCAGCACTTCTTGATTTGAATGTGGTCTCTGCTTTCTTTCTATGGTGGGATAACATTTCCTCTTGTGTTGACTAAACCCTTATTAATGTGAGGCAACATTTCCTCTGATGTGGATTATTACAGCGTCCAACAGACAAGTCACTGTCAATAATATCT
This sequence comes from Helicolenus hilgendorfi, assembly GCA_916700815.1. NCBI lineage: Eukaryota > Metazoa > Chordata > Actinopteri > Perciformes > Sebastidae > Helicolenus > Helicolenus hilgendorfi. The sequence continues at coordinate 3,158 of CAKALG010018322.1, read as the reverse complement.
ATTAGTGCTCAAGGCATAATGAATGCAGAGCCTTGTCAGGTCTGTGGATGTGTTTGCTTGAGTATCAACGTGTGAAGTTATGCTTTCTGTAAAAGCATAAATTGTGGGAAATCAGTATTGATGTTTAACTTTTTACTTTCGATCATCTGTCCCACTTTATGTCACTTTTTTCTCTCTGAGAGAGCCACTAATGTTGTAATTAATACTAATATTTGCAGTTTCAATCCTGCTTCTTTGTCATATCAGAGTTATACGTTCTCTCACCAAAAGCATGCGAGAATAAATGCTGGTAAACTGTTAAACCTGAGTCCTTTCCTCTACATACATCATTTACTAAATTTAAAAGATGTGATGGGGAGACTTAAAAGTCACCCTTCCATTCATACATCAAGGCATAAATGACGAGGAACACAAGTATGAAAGTACTTGGCTGCACTGCATAAACTCACAACGTGTTAGGGACGACCTGTCAGAGACTCGGTGTAAAGTTACAGTACAGTTATATTTAGTCTTGACCTCTTGACCTGCAGGTCACTCATGTTCTCATCTATCTTTAGTTTTGGCAAGCTTCACAGTTCAGTACTATAGAACAGTGTTTACACTTACTATTTCTTACCTCAAATGTTTTCAGAAACATCTTGTAGTGTACTGTTTAGCTGTAAAATGAGAAAGTTTGCTCCAGCTGCTGGGCGGTGCTTTGTATTTCCTCAACTGATCTCACCATGGCTGCCGGGTCAACAAACTCTCTAATTTTACAGCTAAACTGTACACTACAAGATGTTTCTGAAAATGTTTAAGGCGAGAAATAGGCATTACAGTAACAAAATATTAATTAGTATTTGATCAGCGCTGTCTAGTTTGACCGTTTGATTGGAGTTTGCGAGTGATTGACAGCTGCTCAGAGACGGCAAGGCTTCAGCTCCGGTCTGTGAAATCTTGTAGATGCCATTAGGAGCAGCGGAGGACACAGAGGCACATGAATTTTTCAGATTAACTGTCTCATGCACTACTGTCAGGATACAGTGACTGTTTTATAAAAATAACTTTTTTTAAAATAATATTCTACCTACTTCAGCTTTAAAGTCACAAAATCATTCATCTTTTTTTTGCCATAAATGTGTGAAGAACAACTCTGCTGGTCCACTAAGGCAATGTGACATCCAGGTCTGCCCTTCAGCAACCTGATCCAGCTGGACATCACCACTGGCAGCAACACTTCTGCCTACCTTTGCATTTCAGACAATGACAAAGTGATACAGAGAGAGAGAGAAACAGGAAATTGCTGCACAGTTTATGCTAGAATACCATGAATACTAATATCCCCTTACCTCTCCCACAGAGAAATGACTTAAACAGAGAATGTGAAAGTGCCTGTGCAGTTTGTTAATGATTAGGAGTAAAGATAAAGTAATGAATAATAAAAACTCGAGAAGGAAGTAAGAAGGAACAGTGCGGCAAGTTTCCTGGGACAGCAATAAAGGGGGAAGGAAAGAAGAAAGAAACATGGCCACCACAGAATATAAATACTTACAGATGTATCAGCGCTTTCAGGCCCCGGAAAGCGTACGGGGATATCGATGCGATTTTGTTGTTTTCAATAAATCTGTGAATAAGAAGTTTTTCATAAGCATTTTAATAGATCAGGATTAACACTGTGACTTATTCCAAACAAATATAAGATGTTTTGTGACACAAAAAAACTAAAATCTTTCAATTTTCTGCTTTTCTTCTCCCCCCTCAGCAGTGACGGAGGGATGTGTAGAAACCCTGAGCTCTGTCCTGATTACATATTACACTGTATACAGACCAAGTATCCAGTACCGGGAAAAATGTCAGAATGAGTTATACTTTAAAGGGTATACACAACCAAACAGGTGTTTTCAATAGGCTGAGGTCAGCAAGCTTTTGTGTACTATAAGATAAGAATCATAAAAATGTAAATGATCGTCCCCTAACCAGGCAGCATAAGTAAAAACACCTGTGTGGGGGCTATAAAATGCCAGCGTGCATGCCAATATTACTCCATTTTTGAGTGCGGTGTTTGATGGGCACTGTTGTACCAGAATGCTACACTCAACAGCTAAAAACAAAAATAAAATATAAAGTAATAAATCTTTAGAAAAACATGTTTGCTGGTTACAGTAAAGGTTTCAAATTCGAAATTGGAAGTATGTTTGATTGATGGTTACTTGTGTACGCCAGACAGCTCCTATTAGTACAAAAAGTATGCAACTGGGAACAGTTTGTGTGTTTTACGACCCTTCGCCACACAAATGTCTATATCAAACATTTATAAATGAAAGATGAATACTTACAGATATTCAAGATGTGGTAAACCCAAGAACGCATCCTCGTCAATTAGGTCCAATGAATTCGCTGTGAACAATCTGTGAAGAAAAACAATAAAACAGTGAGAATAGTTTTGATATAGTTCCCACAGCGCTCCTAAATCCCTCCATTTTCCATACTGGGTTGAACTTGAAAACATCAACAGTCAGCTGGGAGGAAATCTTAAAGGAACAGTGTGTAACATTTCGGGGGATCTATTAGCAGAAATATAATATAATATTCATAACCTAATATTCATTAGTGTATAATCACCTGAAACTAAGAATTGTTCTGTTTTCGTTAGCTTAGAATGAGCCCTTCATATTTACATAGGGAGCGGGTCCTCTTCACGGAGTCCGCCATGTTGCTCCGCCATGTTTCTACAGTAGCCCGGAACAGACAAACCAAACACTGGCTCTAGAGAGAGCCTTTTGCATTTTACGTTACCTGAAGGCCACAGTATTTCTCAGGCACGTTTGTGAAACTGCGGTAACGTGAGCCGCAGAGTGCAAAAACCGTGGTGCCGCCAGCCGACTTCTGTTGCTCCTAAAGTAGTGTTATTATGGTAAGGATGGCCTCTGAACGAGGTAAACGGCATTACCACGGTTTTGCACACGGCGACTTATGTTACCGTAGCCAAGATCGAAAAGTGGCTGATGGCGTGCCGCTATGGTACAGCGGCATAAGCCGGTCTCTGGGAGTGGTATGCCGCTCCTGTTCCACCGGCATATACCGTTTCCTAATGGCAGGCCACTGTCAGACTTTCATAACAATAACCGGCTCCTGATATCTTTTCTGTCTTTATTAACAACATGGCACCGTAAATATAT
>CAKALG010018320.1:0-11316 GCA_916700815.1 Helicolenus hilgendorfi | reverse complement strand
AAATGCTGTGCATTGCAGGGGGCAATCCTGTGTCCTGGAAATGATTCGTTTTTAATTTATTAAAAACAATACTTAAGTTTTTTTTTTTCCCCCAATTACAGGTTTGGGTGCTGTTCAATTTAGGCAAAATAAATAAATGCATCGTCAGTCAACATTTTACTGATACTATCAGTATCAACATGTTGCAACTTGCTGGTTATGTTAAGTAACCAGGCGGCATAATGTTTCCTCCAAAATGTATAACTAGTTCTATATGATGGCATTTCCTAGGAGTCAGGGTCGCAGGGAAAGAAGACAAGAGAGTGAGAAAAATGATTAGAAAAAAATCTAATTTAAAAAAAGAAAATAACCACATTTCACTCTGTTAACTTTGGTTGTAACTTTGTAAAACATTTTGTTTATTTGCTCAAGTGGCCAACCACATACAGGAACCAACAATCAGTCCCTTTTTCCAGCCTCAGTGGTTGGCTCTTATTCTGGTTTGGATTCTTTGTCCATCCAACACTCATCTTGAGCTCACAGTTAGTTTTGGTTTGGGTGCATTGTTTTGATACAAACAGAGAATCTATGTCTTTGCGGTGGTTGTTAAACTTTTTCTTGCTGTGGCGGCTAATCACTTTTCTTTTACATCAAGACCATGAATTTATAGTGCAGATGCAAAGTTTTAGTCATGCTTTCTTATTACAGAGCTCCATCCTGGAACCCATATAGTCGTTGTGTGTAGTTTGCCTGAGACGGTATTAGGCTTATATTTAAGTATGCACTGTCGTGTGTATTGTATGTATACTGCTTGTCATGTAATTTTGAGATGAATTGCCCTTGTATAGTTTCTATTTTATTCTACTCTTATTTTATATACTTCTCTTTTTATTTTTATTTTTTTTTACCTTTCTCTATTTATCTGTACTTGATACAGGGGCATGGATGGAGACACATGAGGTAAAGATATTGCATGATATGAAAGGGAAAGGTACGAGCACGGGAAGAAAGTTATGGTCGTTCGGTTTACCCAGTTCTCCACTCATCAAAACGGTCATCAGGCGGAGCTGCAGCAGTTTGCTGCGACACAACTCAGTCAAATCTGAACACACAGACATGATACATATATTTTAGCTTCAGTGTGACTTACACTTCCAGGGGATATCATTATCTTCAATGGTCAATGCACATAAAAGTCCATGATTCTACTTCAGACATAGAAAAACAGTGGTCCTTCTAACTCCAGAGCTGGCCTGAGAATCATCGTGTTTTTAAGTTTTCTTCAGTATCAAAGTAGTGCAGTGAGAGTTGTCTGTACATCGATTGGTCCAGCTGATTCAGCATACTTTTAATGGTACCAATTTTCCAAAAATATAAACAAATATAGGCTTTAAAATCAGGGGTTCTAATTTTTCTCCATTTTCACCAAAACCAACCAACCTCACCAGTACGTGTCCAGCCGGGGACAATTGTTGCTTTGTTTGTCCTCTCTCTCTCTCTCTCTCTCTCTCTCTCTCTTTACTGCAGCTACATAATGAAGCCATAAAAACACATAAAAAAATAAAAGGTTAGTATGGTTCAAGCACTTTGTACCAAAGACCACATGATGTGAAATAATACGTGTGTGTTTGGGGTTACGCTGGTGTCATCATCCCGGTCATGTGGATCGGTGTGTGTGCAGATGGAAGAAATCTTTCTGATTGATCAACCTCCCTGAGGGCGACTTGGAAATACACTCATTGAATAAGAGAGCAGAACAGAGGTATCTTTATACTTCTTCCTTGCTATTTGTCTCTCTCTCTCTGACACACTCCCTCTCTCTCTCTCTGATTCCTCCGCTCGTCCTTTTTTGACTTTTCTCATTTCTCTCTTTCTCTAAATCTTTCAACGAGCCTCCCTCGATACGTCTGTGGTGTGCTTTTCTTTCTAATTCACTCTCTATTTCAGTCTGCCGAGCCTTAGCAGGGACATGATTAACCTTGAGAAAGGTTGAGGTGGAGTTAGGTGGAGTGCTGATGGAGGCCCAGACCAAGCACTGCACCGGTGCTTAATATCCCGGCTGGGAACTAGAACAGAGGTTCTGACGCAAGACTTCGAATTTTAGTTCGGCACAAAAAGAGAGAAGAATAAATTACATGAAGGCAGATGTTCGAGTGCAACTGAAATCAAAGGAAAGAGGAAAATGTAAGGTTTTTAGCCTGTTGAATATTTTGTTGAAATGAATTAATCAATGTTCAAACTTAAGGCAAAATAAACGTGTAATAGTATTCACTTAAATTCCACCAGGCAGCTGTCAGGGATAGAATTCAAATTCCTGCTTCTTTCTTACATAAATACTTTGAACCTCAGCAGCTCTCTGTGTAGGGAAACTAAATATGATATTCAAAGTATTTGCTAAAAATACTTTACGACACCGGTCTGTTTTCTATAAGTGTAATGGCAACTGCAGTATCACTTCTCACTAAGAGCGGTGCGTACTGAGGAAATAAGGACGGGGGCAAAAAGGACTGCATGTTGGCAAGAGTGTCAGTTGGCTGGTGCTTCTGTGCATGACCAGGCATGAGACAACGAGCTCAGAGCGACACTGAGAGGATTAATGGCCGGGATGAACCTCCGAAGTCAGGGTCAGAGGTCATGCAGCAGTTACGGGACAGGCAGAGGACAGAGGAGGACAGTCTGTGTTTTACGTGCGTCTGTTTTTGAGTTTGTGTGCAGGTATCTTGGTTGATATATGAGCCTGTTTTTCATCGGTGCGTGCGTGTTAGTCTAACGGCCGGGTTAAACGAGGAAAGAAGTGGTTTCACACAACGTGTTGTCTGATCACGTCAGAAATCACAAAGGTTCATAGACGTCTCGAACGATCACACTGGAAGTTATAGCGATAGAGACGGGGGAGACAGATGGTTTAAATATGGAGATAAGTGTGCACATGTTCAGTCTCCTTATATTAGCTCTCCTCTATTGAATAGATATCCACATTTTCTATAATGGGTTTTATACTTCAGAAATAATATCACAGATTAATAATGTATTAATTCATGATTGATAATATAATTCTGTGATCCATATTTGAATAAGCTATTATGTCTGCTATCCATATCTTTTATATCATATTATATTAGAATTTGATCTCATTTTTCCTGACAGGCTGTACATTCTGTACTATAAGGATAATGTACTGTACAGTATTTGTCAGCCATAATAACTTCTCCTTTGAGGATACATTTGATTATTATTATGACTGTGTTTAAATTGTCATTTATTATCTGATTATACTTTATACCAGCGTCAAGTTATGGGTGTCCACAGAAGAAGTTATAGTGTATATATATATAATATATTATACACAGAGAGAGAGATAGAGAGAGAAATCTAATAAAATTTTACCAGCCATAGTGGAAGACATTTTGGTAACACTTTATAATAACCATAATTTATAAATGCTTAATTGATAGTTAATTAAGCTTAGTTAATAGTTATTTTACTGTTAACAACCAATAAAATGATAATTAATAATGTTTACTTATTATTAATAATGCTATAATTTCTTAGTTAGTTTATCATTAGTTTGTGTAATATGAAATAATGTGTTTAGAAATTGTATATTGTATCATATCTGATAAGAGACGTTAACAATTACATTGTGATTACATTAGTACTCTATTAGTTAGTTAGTTACAGTTAGCTATTACATCCATTAACAGTTTATTGCTGCACACATTCTAACATTTTATATAGTATATTATGTATTTGTTAATAATTATCAAATGATTTGTAAACCTTTTGTAAAACATCTGTAAACATTAGATAGGTTGATGGACCAGAAACCAATTATTAATCACTGACAAAGAATGAACTATTTATGTAAATAATGTTTATAGATGCTTTATAAAGTATTTATTAACCATTTAACAAAGTGTTACAAATATATGCTCCATCTATCTCTTTTAATCTTTGTTATTGTTGCACACACTATAACATATATATACACTATATGTTATAGTGTGTGCAACAATAAACTGTTAAAATAACATAAATTATAGCATTACTGATAATTAGTAAACATTATAAATGATCATTTCATTGTTTGTTAACAGTACAATAATTATCATAAAGTGTTACCGACCTGTTGTTTGAATTCTGTTTGCATCCTGGCAAATGATTGTTGTCTAGCTGATTCTTGCACATTAGTTTCTGTTGTCAGTCTTTCCTCTTGCCAGTATTAAACAATCCCTGATTGTATTGGTTCTGCCTGATGTGCTGAACAGCATTAGGTATTGTATGCAAATGCTGGTCAAACACTGAGCACCTGCCCAGCTCGCCACAGATTCTCCTCACAGTTTCCCTCAGATGACTGTTGCCCTCTTCATTCCAGTCATTTGGACATCAGGCTCAAAACTGATGTGTCATATGTGTATGAATATGTATGTTTCTACCTCATCACTGTCAACAGTAGCCATAGGGTTCATATTTATCATTGTTACACGTAACCTAGCTGCTCTCTCTGTTGTGACCTCGCATCCAGTTTCTCCATTATGAAAACTGCCTTACTAAAATTAAACCGATGCCACATGCTGTGTTTCCATAAACAGATTCTTATGCACATATTGTAGAATCACATTAGAAAGGCTGTATGGAAATGGCAAAATTCCATAAAACAGAAGTTTTTTATGCTCGCTTGAGGTGTTTTTTTGAGTTGATGCACTAAATGTGTTATGGAAACACCTTTGCAGAATAAATTCTGACGCAGCGAACATTTAACTCACGCTAGCTCGTGCATTAACCATTGCAGTAATTTGTCTTTGCCTCCGGACAGCATGAAACATAGCCAATATTAGGTTGCCCAATTGAAACAAATTTCTGAAAGCCTCTCTCTCCGTTTTTCTCTCGTAGATGGTTAGCTGGCCAAGCCGACTTGTTATGTTTCTAGGTCTACTTCTTCTACTTAGTTTCCTGGCGGATTACAGCCATGCGTAAAGCGTAGTCTATAGTGGCAACTTTTGACGTTGTTTATTCAACCCAAACCAGTTGATGGAAACGCGCCAAATTCACATTCTGTTTTTGCAGCATTTCAAAAGTTCGCTTAAAATTTGCTTGACAATTGAATGGAAACATTAGTAGTGTAAGATAGAAATGCTTGTTGTGTATAAAATCTAGTTTCTATATCGTTTCCCACACATGAATTCAACCTAAAAAAAATGCTTTAACCACCTCTCTTTGTAACATTACATTTGCAGTCTCAATTTATATCGTATGTTCCTGAACTCTGTAATTGCTATGACACAACTTTCATCAGCTTAAACCTGAGACCTTTAAAAGACATTTTTTATGCTTGTTTATATGAGACCTGATTGTCTTTGCCACAAGAAACTGAAACATGAACAAGTATGTATGAGTAGTCGTCTCAGTAGTAAGGCAGCGAAGCACTAAACCACAACATCATTAAAACATGGAGCTTAACCACGGACATATTTTCAATTTCCATCATGTGCTCTTTAGCAGTCATCTTGGCACAATATGCTCACAACCAAACTATGCATTTTGTTATATTTTGATGCTCACCTAGCAATGGGAGATGTATATTTATGACAATGTCTGCATATTGCGCACGGCAGAGGCACGCAGGAGAAGTCATTCTACCCTGTGGAGTAACTGAAGCAGTGAGTATAACTGGATCATTTCCATCATCAGTGAACTGAAATAGACTTGTTTTTGTGTCTGTGGAGTTGATTTCTCAAGTTGGCTCTGTAAAGGTGCTTTCAAATCAGACATGTTTGGTGCGGCTCATACGGACTCTGGTGTGTTTGCCCGTTTAGGATCTTTTAGGCTGGTGTGAAAGCTGTCAGTCAAACTCTGGTGTTTGTTTGTTGTACAAATATAAACTGGACCAAGTGGATCATGGGAATTCTCAAAAAAACATTCTCCAAAGTGATCTGTAATAGCAATGGAACTAAAAGCCCAGACCGACCGAGTCAACATCAGAGAACTAGCAGCGATGAAGGCCGCCTGTTGCGTTGCCTCACGTCGCCTTCGTCTTGTCTTTAGGCCTTGTTCAGACTGCCAGCCTAAATCCGTTTTTTGGCATATTCAGATTGACTGTAGAAAGTTTGGACAGCAAACCGGATCCAAACCACATTTGCAGGTGGTTCCAATCAGATTTCTATAGATGTGTTGCCGTCCGGACGCTCTGGCGGCTAAAATCGGATTTCAAAGTGTCGTCAAATCCAGAGTGACGGACGTTTCTGAGCAGTATCCAAGCTGCTACTTGCAGAGCACTAGGACGACATGGAGGAGAACAACAGTCCGTGGACAGATGCTGAAATAGATTTATATACAATGTATACCAGCCTCTGCACCGCAACTTGACAGCACGATTGTCTGGAAGGGCAAAATAATGGACCTTCATTTTTCATTCTTCCGCCTTGGAAAGCCACGTCACCAGCATGGCTACGTAGTTACTGATACCTACGTTGTTAACACAGCAACCCATGCAGATAGGTTGGCCATACAAATCCGATCTGATCACTTGCATAACAGTGCGGACAGTCTGTCTTAAAGATCTGATTTTAGAAACAAATCAGATTTGCCTGCAGTCTGAACATAGCCTGACTAACTCATTATTTTGTAGCTTTCTGAAACACTTCTGCCCACTTCACACAACAGCTTCCATCACTTGTCAGCGGCTCAGAGGGTAGAACAGGTCGTCCACCAATCGGAAGGTCGGTGGATCGATCCTCGGGTCCTGCAGTCACATGTCGACGTGTTCTTGAGCGAGATACTTAACTCCAAATTGCTCCCGCAGGCTGAGCCATCAGTGTGTGAATGCGTATTTACGTAGAGTAGGTCATGATGGGAAAAGTTGGCACCTTGCATGGCGGCCTCTGCCATCAGTGTGTGAATGTGTGTGTCAAAGGGTGAATGCTGACATGTAGCGTAAAGCGCTTTGAGTGGTCGGAATGCAAGTCCATTTACCATTTACTTGTCGTATGTACAAACGAGTGTAACACTGTGAATGTAACTGAGTAAGTGTGCGCTGTTATCCCCATTTATGACAGTTTTTCACCCCACTTTCAAGTGTGTCATTTTGGAACAGCCATAAACACTTTTGCTTCTAGACATGGTCAGACGACACTCGGTAAGAATGACTTTTTTCAAGCATATCCTGGCATTAAGACTGAGATAGAATCAGATAGAAGCTGCTCTATACAGTCAAGCAAAACACACATGGTTTTGGTAGGAAAAAAAGCTGGATGTCCTCCTCAACAGGTGTATCCACAGACTTTTGAGGCCTTGAATTCTGTTAATCAAGACAATTGAAGACTTCGTTAGGACGTGCAGACAACCTGGCATTCACGACATGTCTACAACTTGTACTTGAAGGAGGCGAGCGTCTGTTTTCCCCTCATCTCTTAGCGTCTGACTGAGCCGTACATCAGACAAAGCTGTTACTTCCCCTCCGTCTTACAGCCGTGACCATCCTTCCTGTGATGCTCTTCCAGAAGTCTGATGGCTCCACATGACGTTATAATCATGTCATCCAAATCGAATCCCCATTTCTTTTCTCCTTCTTTTAATGAGCGCTGCGTGACATCGTGAAACACTTAACCACAGCACTCTACAAGAAAATCCACTTCGCCTATCATCAGCTATCTGGACATCAGATTTGTCTCTCTAATCAACATTCAAGGGCCTAATGGACATTCCTTGGTTTCTGCAAGACTATCAAATGAGAGAAGGGGGAGGTTTTAATCTCCCCAATTACTCTGTATCTCCTGGTAATACAATCAACCCCGCGCAGGCACGATGGCAAGCCTTCAATGACTGCAAATTAAAAACAAATGCCTGGAAATGGTGTATTGTCTGCTGTTCTGTGCTCTCAGCTCTTTGCTGAACCACTGGGGGGAAAGAGAGAGAGAGAAAGGGTGAGAGAGGAAGCTGGAGAGTACGAAAGAAAGAGATAGATTTGGGGGAAAAAAAAAAATCCCTCAGCAAGTCAGATGAGGCAGCCGATAAAAAGTTTTTTTGGAACGGAATTCCACACCGCCATGAAATAGGATTTTCTGCCCCGAATCAAGAAAACGCTGGAGCTCCGATCACTATTTTTTCCCTCCTCCTTCTTTCTTTCTTTGCTTTAATCTAATTTGAAGGTTTTAATGGGAGTAAGGAAACGATTTGGGGTTGCTGGATCTCGCTCATCTCTCATTGCCTGAACGCTCATAGATGTAACTGCGATCCTGCATTTATGAAAAGTGCTTTCTTAGCTGGCTTCTCTGCCGGTGAAAACAGCGGTTTTGGATGTGAGACTGTGAGGTGGGCCTCTCTCTCTCCTGGCACTACTGTCAGGCCAAACCCTTAGCTCTTTACACCCCATCTACTGACTCACCTCACGCCAGAGCCAGAACCACAGAGACAATTAGAAGCAAAAGAGTGCAAAAGAGAATGTGAACCGAGAGTGTAGAAAGATGGAAAGGAGATGAAAATGCTAAGAGAGGAAAAACAGACTGGCAGCAGATCAGATTGTAGTTAGAATGCCCGGCTGCTGCTCTTTCAGCCTCTCCAAGTCCCACTTTCCTTTCCTGGAAATCAGATGCTGTCTGTGTGACCCTCTCGGTGCTGCAGCTCGCCTCTGGACTCAGCTGAATCCAGTCTGCAAAGCCAGCTGATAAATCTCGCCATCACCCCTTCTTTCTTTCCCTCCTGCTCACTTCCTCTCTTCTCTGACCTTTCATCTCTCCATCTTTACCCTGCTGTCCCCGTAACCTTCTCCTGGCTCCACTTCACACGCAGCGACGGAAACATAAAGCATGATTATGTGCTGTTGGAGTGTGCCGCAACGACCGGCAGAGAGAGAAGGGGATTAGGAGAGAAAAGGAGGTGGAGACAAAGTTAGCTGGGAATGAAGAGAGAAAAAGAGAAAAAAACTGACTAAGATACAAAAAGGCAAATGGAGATAGCGGAGCTTTAGGACAACAAGACTTAGAGTCTACAGCCAGTCTAGCAGCTCTGTGGGGCTGAGGAGAATGGTAACTTCAGCAGGCCAACTACAGTATATTGATGATGCTGATAGGCTCAAAGTGACAACATGCTAATGCTAAGCAGCTGTAATCTGTAAAGGTCCAGTGTGGATCTGGGGCTATTTAGCAGTGAGGTGAGGAGATTGCAACCAACTAAAGCCTTTCCCATGTGCCAAGCGTGTTGGAGAGCTTCGGTGGCCGATGCGAATACGTGATGGCTCTCTCTAGAGCCATTCGGAGCAGAGCCAGTGCGTAGAATGTGTGTGTACGTGGGAAGTGAGTGGTGAAGCAAGAGAGAGAGAGCGGCGGCGATGGAAGCGAGTAACGTTATCACCCCTCACCCCTTTCACACCAGTGACCAGGGTTGGACCAGGGTTATCTGATCCTGGTTCAACCTTCCTTTTGTCAATTCTAACCAAGCCAGTCAACCTGGGTTGAACCCTGGTCAGGACAATGCAGATAGGACCTGGGTCACAATACAGGAGCAATGCATACCAATGAGCTCAGGTGTTAGAAATTGGGGCGGGAGGGGGGTTTACAGGTCTGGAGGATTACAGAGAGAGGAGGCGATAGTGACATCATCGATGTGTGCAAAAACATAAAATTTCACAGAATGATGCATGTTTTAGGGATACAGTATAAATATAGTACACACAGCTTTTTTAGCTTTATAAAATGTTTAACTATGTTGTATGTATGGAGCTGTAATGTATGCAGAAACATACAGATTTCCAGTATCTATTCATGAACCGTTTTTCCTCTGTCTATCTACAGAACCCATTTATCATATATTAGACTACATTATGCTATCTCATATGATAATATAGGCTACATTTACAAACAGATTAGAAACTTCTGAAGACTGAAATGTATATTTCCTTCACTCCACCATCCCAGGAAAGATTTGCTACATATAGTACACCTACTAAAGTTGTTCAGCTGGGCATGTAGCAACTGTTGGATAATGTCAGAGCTTGTCCAAACATAATAAAATGAGACTATATTTAATTTAGTTTGCTAATTGCTTGCTGGGTTTGTGACTTTATGACAGATGGAACAGGCGACAGATGGATCATTTTTGCAGGTTTAATTGGAAAAATAAAAAAGTTAAAAACAGGTAACGTTACAAATAGAACATGTGCAAACACAGCCGGCGGTACCGTGAGTAACTTAACGGCAGATGCCTCTCTCATTCAGCAGCCTCGTTATGTTCGTTTAACTACGTTGTCCCTCACCGTCATGTCATCTACCGCATTTTTCTATCACAACGTGGACGGCCAGCAGCTCCCGCACCTCAAAGTCTCGCCACACATCCGTGTTGTTCTTGTTTGAGGTTGAACCCAGTTGGTTTCTGACGGTCTGAACTGTACTACCGGATTTGGTTTCTCAATCGGATCACCTTGCACATTCAAGTTTGTCGGTTTTATTGGTATTTGTCAACCTATTAAATTAACTGTATAAATACTACATAACTACTACATAATATAATTTGAAGATACACCTGTTCACATGGCAGGAAAAGACCTTCATAAGGTGTTTACATGTCACAGTATTGTTTAGGATGGCATACTCAGATTTTTCAGATCCAGCATATGGTTTATCCAGGGGATGTCAGAGTGCTACACATAGCCCACCCAGAATTCTCCGTAACCAGGAGTATTCCTGATCGTGACTAGGAGTGCACGTGTAAACTCACTCTTGAAAACTGTAAAAGAGAAAGCTAGCAGAATGAGCTGTACTTGAAAAGAACCTGACAAAAAGTTGAGAAAAAAAAGGGTGTAAAGAAAATTGAAGAGCAGGAGGTGAGAGATGGGGAGGGAGGTCGCTTGTAGATGTCACGGGGATAATTCACTGGTAACCGTGGCGACGGTGGCAGAGCTCCAGGTGATGCTAATTACTACCATCCGTCTTCTTTAGCGCCGCCGCTAAAGCGCGTTAGCGAAGGCCTTGGAGCAAATCACGCAGAGTACAGGTAGATAAATAAATAAATGCTTGATTTAGAGGATAAATCTTCTTCCTCTTCTCCTGGGCAGAGAGGTGGCAACATGGAAAACCACAGATTTACACCTCCGCGTTTGTCATCCAGCTGAGTAGAGCATTAGTAGGAAAAAAGGACTTGTAGCTGGAACCTGTGTGAAAGAGATCCGTGGATGAAAAGCCACAGGCAGGCAACAGTGTAGAACATTTGGCTGTAGATCTATTTACATATATTTGCACCACCTTTATCCAGCTTTAAGCATGTACAAAGGCAGCACTTTTATATCTGTGTTTCCTCACTAATGCATGGATTAATGCATAATTTAAAGATGCAAAAATGTTATGT
>CAKALG010018318.1:0-18240 GCA_916700815.1 Helicolenus hilgendorfi | reverse complement strand
ACCGGCGTGACTGTGGCAGCGTTGGTGAAGTGAGCGGTGAAGGGCTGGTACGGGACGCCCTCCACACTATAGCGAGGGTAGGGCTGCATTGTAGCCCACATGTTGCAATTTATTGAAGGGTTGGGGTTGGTCAGGTCATCTGTGTCCCCTGCCCCAGATCCAGACTCTGTTTCCATACTACCGTACATACAAGCTTCTCTAGAGGTGATCGCCTCAGTGCAGTACGGATGAGACATTAAAGGCGACTCATAAGAGGTAGCTGAACGAAAGTAATGCTCCTCTGAGACCCCGGATGATGTCTCCAGATATGGCCGCTTACATCCAAGCTCTAGGTGTCGGGCATTATCTGCAAAGGGACATAGTTAATGGCAAAGAGTACTTAATGGGAACATCTGATTCTGTACAATGGCTAAAAAGAACAGTGGCTAAGAACATACCTCTGTGTTTGAAGCAGTGGTACAGAAGGCTGGGATCTCTGCTCTGAGGGAAGTGGTTCGAGATAGGATCCTGGGGGTCTGAGTTAGACAAAGGAACCCCAGTCTCATACTGATAAGAAGACAGGACCTGAGGGTGCCCTGTGAGAACTCCTGCTCCGAGCTTCCCCGCTAGGTGACTGTGCGAGGAGATGAGCCTCTGGCGAACCATGTTCTTTGAAATCACCGGATAGTCTTTCCTATACATCAGAAGGAAAAGGAATCAGTCTGCCATGTCTGCAACTCCACTCAACGCAGTCTTATATACAGTATATATCCACACACACACACAAAAAAAGCTGATGTTTACGAGAGACTTCCAGTGTGCTAAATGGTCCTACAGGATCAGTTGCACTTTCCTGGTTCCTTTTTGTGTAAACATACCCCTGTAGTCTTGAAACACGCAGATCTCCTTCTTCACTACCCCGGAATCCTTTGGCAAATGGATTGTTTTCTATCTTTAGCTGAGTGATCTAGGAAAAGGATATTTTAGTTAAGATTTCATTCTGTTTGGTATTAACCAAACCACAGTGAAAGCAATTAAAGGAACGCCAGCACCACCAATGCACCCCTATGCACACTTAAATAAGTTAAATCCCATCAATCTACACCTAGAAATATTTACTACCTTTCCAATTCAGTTAAACACGTTTCACCCTCAGACAGAAAACGAGCTGACACCAAGAAGTGTTACTTTATTTGTAAAACTAAGAGTACTGCGCTAACTTTTATTTTAGTGTCAGCAGTATATTGTTGATAGTTGCTGTACCTTGTGGTTTTGATAAGAGGTTACAGAGATGAAGGCCGTCTCATGAAAGACATGAGTACAGTAGGCAGTGTTCTTGGATCCAAAGGCGTTGTTTTCATCGGCTTTGACTATGTGTAGTCGGGGCTGGTACTTGTGCATAGAGTTCAGGATGATCTAAGAGGGGGAAGAGAAGGTAACACATTTAATTTTTAACTTTTTATAGCAACGTTCTATGAACAGCCAAGGTTTGGTACACATTTTAGCTTGCAAAGAAAATGACAATGTCAACTGGCCTAAATGGTAAATAAACACTTAATTACACAGTTGACATTTTATAGTCCCTGATGTACTAACAATGTACTGACAAATACATAATTATTACATTATAATAAGAGATGATCTGCTAAACAACTACTGTATGCTCTGGCAGGTTGGGACACTCCACATTATATTGTTCTCGATCTCTCTGCACGTGAACTATTTTGGAATTGGAGCATGCAAGAAAATGTCTGACCTCCTGGCCAGTTCACCACCCCTCTGACACACCTTAATCATAAAGCCTTTCTTTGATAGGGTGAATTATCTATGTGTAGTACACCATTCCTGTTATCATCCATTCCCTGCTGAATTCCTCATTGGAATTGAGTCTTTCAAGTGCAAAGTTGTTAGATTGGATTGCATTTGATTTACATTTCTCCTCTCCATCGCACTCGACCTGGAATCCAAACGTGTTGTGTATTATTAGTATAGCAGGTAGCATGTGCTGAGCATGCTTCGTGTTTAGGTTGTTTGAGTGGCTGCAGGTTGTCTCACTAGCATCAGTCCCTCTCAACACAGCCGACTGCTGTGCCCAGCGAAGCATCAGCAGCAGTAGGGCAGGGTCATCACTAGTCCAGCTCTGTCAGTGCTGATAAGCATCAAGCTCTGCACTTCGGCTCCATCTCTTCATTTTACCAGACACTTTTCCAAGGAGCCTTCTCCTCCGGGGGGCTTTCAAAAAGAGGCAGAGGTTGAACAGGGCACAGGGAAGGTAGGCTCAGGTTGAACACCGAGTGGCCCCGTCCTCACATGTTCCTGTTGCCGAGGCAGCCGGAGAGACACAGATAAGCTATGGCTGGCTATCCAGAGGCTCTCTGTTGACCTTTGTCTGCTCTGCTGTCTGGCTGCTGTTTGAGGGTGATACTGGAGACTCTTGGTGACTGTCTGAATGTGGTGATCAGGGGAAGCCTTCCTCAGATCAGTGAAGAGCTAAAGAAGGTATTTGCTTTCATCTTCCTGGACATAAAAACATTCAGGCACGATTATTTGCTTCGTCTGATATGTGCTTGCGCTGAGTTCTTGAAGGACAATACCATAGCATGTAATGACCCAACCCTATCGCCAGACAAGAACGACAATATTAGATGGTTCTACAAAACCCGGATTACGTCCATGATAACATTTTAAAATCTTTCCTTCTGCGAATGGCAATTACTGTTTGGTTAAGGTTAGGGAAAGATTGTACTTATGGCAAATAAGCTATGGTTAAAGTATGGCTATGGTTATGCAACTAAAACTCTTAGTTAAGGTTTGGGAAAGATTGTGGTCATGGTTAATAAAAAGGTGACTATCCATATAAGGTCTGTGATGGGATGCAAATCCCCTTCACTCCCCCAATCCTCCACACCCTAAGGTATAATACTTTCTGCATTGGTGCCAACTGCTGGCAATGGGCATAAATCGTGAAGGGCTTTGGGGTACTGGGTTGAATAAGCATAGCACATGAGCGTTCTGTGTTTGGACGGGTTAATAATAGCCATCAGTGACTTGTTCTTTGATACCACCCCATCACCAGTGTGTGTGTTAAACAAATCAGCTCTGTTGAAGTGGAGATTCCTCTGAACATCTCGTGGCTAACAGTAGCAAATCTGTCCCAAGTCACTAACATCAGCTATCAGTAGACAGAAGATAGTTTGTATTGCTGGTGCTGAGCAGGTCCATTGTCAAGACAGGATGATGGCTTTGTGAGGGATTTGGTGCAATATAGAGAAGAATGACCATCATGGATTTGAAGGAATTTGGGAATAAAAGTCTCTAGACCTGTTGAATAGACCGTAGAACATGATTCTACAGCGTGAGAAGTACTCAACAACAGGACTAATGTATAAAGACCAGAGATTTTTAAACACTTATATGGTGTCGATCCCTAAATAGACTCAATAGAAAGGTGAAGTCCCTCCACTACCACCAAGGGACCTTATTTCAGGAAAAATATATACGTAGTTAATGACGATTAATCCCGTTTGAATTGCGCCATGAATCATGATACACTGCATGCAGATGGTGGCTTCTCCAAACTAGATTCATGCCACAATTCAAACATGAACAAAAATGTTTATCTCTTGCTGTTGACTACTTTTTTTTTTTTTAGAAATAAGGTCCCATAGCGGACACTGGAAGGGGAGGGACTTTGTGCCTCTCTATAGGACACAGACTTGCATTTGAAAAGACATCATCACAGGGATTCCCAAAATGGGAAATGTACTTGTTAATGTGTACTGAACTCTACAATAGTTTGTTCTCTACCACAAAGGGTAATTCCATTGAAGGAGAAGAAGAAGAAGAAGAAGAAGAAGAAGAACAAGAGTGAGAGCTTTGGTTAAATTAGTCATTTTTACACATTCAGTAATGGGAGTTCCTTCACTCCACTGTGAGAAGCCCCGCCCTACTACACACCTCCTGGTCTGGGCGTCATCTGGGCTCTGCCATGGCCTCAAATTCGCTCTGTCCTCATTACTCGCCCTTATCACTGGCCAGGCACTCAACTCAATCTGACAGCAGGCCCCGCCACTGATCTGAGAGGTTATGAACCTAATGAGCCCGTCCATTGATGGGATGGCTTCAGACAAGCTATCCCAGAGTCCCCCTGGGGAGCGCTGCCACAGTCACACTCTTCACCTCCTCCTCTGTAGCCTTTTGCCTCCTCAGTTTCTTTTATCCTTCCTTTCACAAATCTGTCTTTGAAAAACACCTTCACCTTTTGCTGTTCACACATGGATCAACTACAGCTGTGATGTTTCTTCTCGCTGTGATGTTTCAGACATTGGGTGGGATTTTTGGATGAACGGAGTCATGAAAATTCAGCCGTATGTTGGAGTGTTGGAGGTATATTCCAGACAGCTGGGTTACTAGCATAGCTGTAGCCTATTTTTGAAGTCCAATGGATTTGTTATGGAATTGACTAAGATTCCTGAAAAATTCACTTCTCTTTTTATTTATTTTTTTACATCATAGGTTTTCTTTGAGTAGTTTTGTCCATGATTCCTAGTCTGGATGATAGTCACCAGATGTATTTGAGAGTTATAGGGATGTAGCAACAAGCTACATGAGTCACACAGTGTATTGAGTCCACATATTAACCATATTAAACCACTGCTTTCTAAATGACACTGTTGTAAAGATCTTCTCAGATCTTAGCATTTAAACTGGTGAGTAAAATGTTATTGAACTACTGGAATAATCTAATACATTTTGTAAAAAATATTAACCCTTTCTTTGAATAGGTCTTGAGTTATAGAAAGTACTAATATTCTCTGCAGGTACTCACATGCCCAAAAGGGTCCAGGTGATTGTTTGTTAGCTTGAGCTTCTGAAACGACACCAGTTGCCTCATCCAATGAGCTCCTGTGGCGGGGGAATCAGGGTGCACATAGAGTCTTCCTGGCATTGCTGGCTCGGCCTTGCCAGCCACCATCCTAAAACAGATTGAGAGACGAGCAGAAGCAAACTGTGATAAGGAAAAAAAAAAAATCAAATGCAATGTTGCCTCTAGCTGAGTTAATGCCATGCAACATTTAGAGAATACATCTCGCATGTTCCTTTCACCGCATGAACCAAGTCTTCTTTACCATAATACAGAGGGGGGAGAACACCACTGCACTCAGTCCTCACATTATTAAATCCCTTAGACTGGAGGGAGGTGGCCTCTGTTAAAACATCTTTACTAATTATGCTTCTCCAGGGTGTCGCTGAGGAACACCAGAACCCACCAACTGCAGGCTATGCCACAAGATCAGAAACAAATGGCTGTAAGGTGACTTCTTTTGCATTCTTTTCAGCTTTTCCTTTGCAAAACATTTCTGTCCACCCATGGAAGTGCCAGTTCTAATGTCATACTGATGGATGGCGGACTGCAATGGCATTGCCTCCAGATACAGGGTCAGCTGGAGAAATACTGAGTTCAGTCCAGCAGCTTTTTCTCTTTGACAAGCATCTTGACTGTACCCTGCAGTAAGGAGGTGTAGCCAATGAAAATCGGCAGAAACACTAGATATACACATAGAAAATAATACATTGTAAGGCTATAGTCTACTATGATTTGTTGATTGTGTGCCAGTTGTGTCCTACAATGGAGTATTTCGGCCACATTGAAGGGAAAAAAAATAAATCTGAGATTTCGAGAATAAAGTCATAGGTTTACAAGAAAATAAACGCAATATTATGAGAATAAAGTCAGATGTTAACGAGAAAAAAAGTGATAATATTATGAGAATAAATTCATAATATTACGATAATAAAATCATAGGTTTACAAGAAAAAAAAAGTTGTAATATGAGAATAAAGACATATTATTATAAAGTAGTAGCGAGTAGAAGGCAATGAGTGTGTTTTCTGCTTGTTCCTGTGATAAACCCATTGGATCATTCAATTGTAATGTCAGTTATACAGCAATATCTAACATCAGCAAAACTTCTGGTCACACTGCACCAAGTAAGGCTGTAGTAGGAGGCCATGGGGCAACCTTCAACAAGACTTATTTATGTCTTTGCAATTGCAAACTTACCACTTGTTATCACAGAACTTGTAGCGATGGTCATCAGCTGGGATGATGTCAATGAGTAGGATGTATTTGGTTTTGGGGTTCATCCCAGTCACTTTTACCTTGTAACTGGGAAACATCCTCCTATTGAAGAATGTAAAGGAAAAGTGTTAGAAATAAGTTTTAGAAAGTATTTGATTAGATTAATTAGCTTAAGCACCAACATAAGTTCTTATTCTCAAACAGAAATCAGCATGATTGGAACCTTAAAGAAGGATTTGATCCAAACTTGTATACATTACTGTGAGTTTCCATAAAAAAGAACTTCCTTTTCATATGCAACCAATTTTTACCTTTTACCAAAGGTCTATATTTTGCACTCTGGGGCGTTAAAAACAGTTGTATGTGCAGGATAATTGTAGTATCGTCACGGATAGTGCAGATGAAGATCCGATTAGCTCACTGACTACAGCTCAGAAACCTACTTCTAAACAGATAACCCCACTAAGCACATTATGGAAAAAAAACATCTTGCCAAACCTCCCAGGATCATTTTCTTGATGTCGTCTTTATTGTCAAAAATCTCATATTTTCTGGCCTGGTAATGATTTGTCTCCTTGCAGGCATTTATTTGGGAGAAGACTGAAATCCTCTCATACTTGTGATACCGAGAGGCCATAAAAACTATGGGAACACGCTCCATCTTTCATCTTTTAAATGCCTCCAGACTACAAGACAGAATATGTTAATATAGCACTCAAAGCCATAAAACACATGAAGGGAGCTACCTTTCCTGACCTCTTCTGGGAAACCAAAAACTTTTTCATCCCATCTGCGCCAAAGGAAATTTCGCAAAGGGCTCTGCACCCCTTATAAAGCCCTAAGTGGTTTTTAATGGCACCCGAGATCGGACAACAGTTTAGATAGCTGACTCGTCATTGCTCAAGAGGCTACGGTCAAAAAGGCTTGCAGTTTATCCGCCCATGGCAACGGGGTCAAACACTGGAGGACACCCTCATGAAAGCCTTTGCATGCTTTCTGGGAAAACGGTGTAGCATCAAAACCCCTATCTACATACTTGCTGTTCCGATCGGTGCAAATGCCCTTCTTCAAAGCGCTCATAGTGCCTGACACCATCTGATCATGTTACTGTAAATACTCCCTCACGTAACACAGAGAGAGAGTAGGGGGATTTGGGGCAGGTAATTTAAATCTCTCTCCCAGGCTTCAAATCCAATCGGTAGGAGAGATCAGTCCCGGTATCATCCTCACTGAAAGACGGGTTAATCTTAGAGGAACATTCAAAGCAGACCTCTTCACATCTCTGGCTCCACTCGCACCACGCAGACAGAGCAGATGGAGGCCTGTGTCAACACATGTGGCCCTTGGACTTGTGTGATATGGCAATAACTACATAACGATGCGCCCTGCTGCTCACTATTCAGCTGTCCAGCCAGACAGATAAACTGGATGCACCACAATTTTATACACAAATGAATGTGTCTCGTTCCTGTAGAGATACTAACTTAGCTTGGTCCTAGAATCACATGCTCTAACGGCCGGGCCACACTGGATGCACAAGCATCACCTGTGCATCGTGGAACCTCTTGCTTTTTATTTCGGCATCCGTGTTAACAGGTTAGAGCAGCCATACAGCCTGCGTGAGCAGCGTGGCTCAGGTGAGGCTCAGCTGCTTCTCTTCTAGAGATTCGGGGTCTCGCCTTTTTCACAGCAACAACAGACAGTGAAAATTATCTTTTGACCATATATTGACCTTCATACCAGCCACATTAATACAGTTTAAATGTCTGTATCTGTAGAATGTGTCACAGACATGGAAACGTGCAGGACAGTGTTGTGGAACATGCAGTGACTTGCACGTAGTGGTGCCGCACTTGAAGTCATAGTGAGAGGGAGATGCAATAAATTGTACCGTATTGCTAACTCCTTCTACCCATCGCTCTTTTAATAGCTACAGTTCTTTTTCCTCCGTTTTATTTCATGATTTTGAGTGACCTCTTTGTAAAGCGTCCTTGGGTTATTTGAAAGGCGCTATATTGAGTCCAATCTATTATTATTAATAACTGAAACTTCTCCATTGTTCCTTTAAGAGTTTAAATATCTCAGCTGAACTGTGATCTGTAATGGGACCTTTACATCTTTAACCCTTCATTGTTAAAAGCCTTGGTTATTCTTGTTTCTGCCAGAAGTAGTTGAACGAGTACAGTTGTCTTTTGGTTGAAAAATAGTCACTTTTTCAAAAACGTTTTCACTACCTCACTTGAGTGACAAGATGATGATAACAAGAATCTGTTTTATAAAGTCAGTTAGTTAGTTCAAGATGTATTTTTTCAACTATGATGTGAATCCAAAATGCTTCTTCACACATCTCAGATAGTTCCCTTTGTCAGGATTATCCATCAAGCACAGCTCACTAGTTTTCTCCATCTTGTCCACATTTGAAAAATAGTTTGGATTTTGAATAAAAAGTCACATTAGTAAAAAGCAGTGAGAGAGAATGAGCAGCAGCACAACCACTGCCGTCTAGGGTTGACAAATATGATGACATACTGTATATTAAGAAATGATAGAAACTTGTCAACCACATACCATTTATACTGAGGTAGCTATCCCTTTAATATCTCTGCTTGTATTAGGTCAACTATTGTGATTTGGATTAGCAGGATAAATGATTTCTCAGTTGAATATTGAAATATAACATATTGTGATTTTTTATCTGTATTTACCTCCCTTATTCTATGTCTAGCTGTTCTCAGGCAAAGTGTCTTTCTTTATAGTCCTGTTGTTAAGCTGCCTGCGTGTCTGCCTATCATTTTATGTGATGAAACATGCGTATATCTTGGTGTTGCATATCCGCTACATCTGTAAAAATCCAGGTATTGCGACTCTTAACAACTGATTTTCAAAGGCAACGTGAAGGCGTGCATACATACGGGGGTGTGACGAAGTGAGTGAGTTTAAGACGAGCATGAGAAATGGAAGTCGGAGAGTGTGTGTATGATATCAGTGTCAGGGTGTGTGTGTGTGTTTCTGTGCCCAGCCAGCTGTTTCTCTTAACAATCCCACATGTTTAGACCCTCCAGTGATCCATTCCCTCTCTGGGAATCTCCAGTACCACGGCAAGATCAAAAGGAGTGTTGGGGTGTGGGGGGGGAGATGATGAAGCGCTACAACCTAGTAGACGCGGCCTATTGTGGGCGCCGGATTCCTCTTATCAACCCGCCGCTTCTCTCTTGACGGGCTGTGTACAAAGAGGGAGAGTGAAGGAAGAGCTGCACTGGGTGCTTTGAAGAGAGAGGATTACGCCTGGACAATGACACTCACAATAACATGTCTCGTAGTCTCAGCTATAGGTGCTGCATGGGAGTGGACTGAGCAAGTTTCTTCTCAGAGTGTCGGGGAAATGTGGGATCCCCTGCGTGACGGCCTGGCTGCTCTGCATCTGTACCTCCTCCCCTGCCACCTCTGCATGGACCCTCCTCAGATCTTACTGTGGGACCCAAACTCTTTTTAAACCAGGACTCAGATAAAGTAGGTTGACAGTTTAAGTGTCGAATATCAAAATGTAGTTAACCCTCTGAGACCCAAAGACACCCGTTTTTGTCTTTCTTTAGAGGGGGCACAGGGGGTCTATAGGTGGAGATAGCAGGTCAACAGCAGATGTCACGTAGAAGTGGTGTACATCATCTGAAAGCTGGGAACCTGAAGATTGATTTGAGATGCAGCTCAGCACTGTGTGTCAAGTTATTCTAGTCATTAATCAGAAATAAACACAAATTAATTAATTAATTATTTAAAAATAAATTGTAAAAGTGTATAAGGTTTTAGAACATGACGATAGAAGTATATGATGTCCATCCCCATGCTCTAGTATGTATCATAAGTTGTTACTGCAATTTTTGGGTTGATACCATTTGTTCCACAGATTTTGTGCTAAATTTAACCATCTTTTACCACTGGAGAATTGATACAAATGATCAATAATCCCTCCAAAATACCACATTACAACCATACAAAAAGCCATGCTGTGATTTGGAATCAAAAACTTTTGACATTTAGAGATTTCTGCAGGAATTGCATTTGTTGATGATTGGATGGTAAGCACTTGGTTTGTGTAAACTGCTCAGAAACCCCCTTATTGTCAATCTATCTAGGAAAGCCATCCATCCTCTGAATGCTCTAGGTCTCTAGTTTGTGGCTGTAAAGTTTCATGAGGCTGTGATTATCCTAGAGGTCACCACAGGTCATTTTATACAGTGAGGTCAAGTTTAAAAAAAATGGTCTCACTACAATGAAACACACCATTTTAGAAGAGGAGAAAATAACACATGCCACTTCTTGGCCTAAAACTGCATGTGATTATCAGCGGGGATGTCTGTAAAGGGGAGACTCGTAAAGAGCTTCACTTCTTTATGACAATGATTAAAGTAGAATCATCTTTGATTGGGGTGTTATTAGCAAAGAATAAACACTTGCCAAAATTCTACTTTTTGAAATACTACAAAACCCACATTTTAGTTGATCTTGATGATTTTATTTATTCTACTGCATGTGACAGAAAGTGCCCCTCATTAATTATTACGATGTTTACAGTGCTCATAATCTGATAGAAGTCTGTTTGTTTGGACTTTTGATGTTGTGTTTTTTAAATTGTCCAAATACTTTTAAACTCCTCAAAAACACATCCCACATGTACAAAGTTCAGCAGCATTTTAGCTGCTTTCAACTGAAAATATCATAAAACACAAGTAGTCCTGAGTGTTAGCAGTTAAATCTGACAATTCATCATGTAATGTATAAAATCACACATGTGACACTGAAATGTCCATTTCAACCCTCACTGTCACAGGCTTTCTGCTCGCATCAACACTCAACACCCTGCAGATCCACTCTGCCACGACCACACACCGACTCCTTTCCCCTTGACCTTTGACCTTTCAGTTCCACATAGTCACTCACCATCGTCCACTGTATCATACACTGAAGACTCTTTTTAAGAGATACCCTGTATCACCATCTCCCTTCTTGGTTGTTTTTACAATCTTATTGTAATTTTACTACAAAGATACTGAATGTAACACATTAACGATGATACGCACAAAATTATTTCTCCTGATTTTACTCCAATCTTTGCTTTTTCTTGTCAAATACTCACAGATTTGCTTCTACAGGCCTCAAAAACTATTCAAATGAAACAATTTAAGAAGGAAAAATAATGACTGGTTGAACTGCGTACAACTCAAAGAGCAAACGTCCAGCCTACAGTGCGGGGTAGCAAATGGACATTGCTTTTTTTGAAAAGTGCACAAGTCAAAAAGGCCCGGTCACTTGTTTGTAAATGTCTCTCTAGCAGTGTTGTTGCCTCCTCATGTCTGAGAAGATTAGCTGTTTGAGTATCATAACCAATGGGAACAATGGACAGAACTACAGAAATAACCTGTTGTCTCTGCTCTGCTGCCTGTCAACTCTGAGCTGCAGTTTGCCATTGGCAATGTTTACACTGTTTTAAACTGACCAATGCTACGCAAGACAAAATGTGGAGTATTGTGATGTTATATGGGACAAAGGGACATAATTCTGGGCAGTGAGACGCCTGGTAACCCTACATGTGTTACATCAAATGAGTCATTAAAGAAGACTTGCAACAAATTAGGATACAGGCCTATCACCCTACTGACAAGTAACTTAAAATCTACCAAGTCATGAAAACTGGTGTCTGTCTATTTAATTATGAGGTTTTATTTGGCTTAAAGGAAAACATTAACATGCTCTAAGAAATCATTGTGCTGTTGCAGCTAGTTAGGAAACATTTAAATATCTGACTAACACTTGTTTGCTGATACATGAAACTAACGCTTAGTATGCAGGACGAAACGTCTTGACACCATCATACTTCCTGAAAAGCCCCACAGCAGACTGGAGGCTGCTCCTATTGTATTAGTGGGGGGAAAAAAGGAGGTAACTAATTTACATTCTCATCCGCCTCAGTTGTACTTTGCGTTAAGTGCTAATTAACTAATGTTAATGTGCTAACACGCTTAGCTGAGATGGTAAACATTATACCTGCTATACATCAGCATGTTAGCATTGTCATTGGGAGCATGTTGCCATACTAGCGGTAGCATTTAGCTCAAAGCAGCGCCGCACTTGAGTACAACCTCTGGCTGTAGACTCTTGTTTGATTTATGAGTTTAAGGCTTTATTTCATTAAGGCTCTTTTTTCCAGATATTTCACTCCCTTATCAACTAGAATGCAACTTCACATTGTTCTTTATCATATATTGTCATAGCGATGCTATCAAATAAATAATAAAGTCTCTTAAATAATTTGGCTTCTGTTTCATAATTTAACATCTGACTCTGATTACTAGACAAACCTAGACAAACCGTTGTCCTGGTTGATGCATTACATCTCACAGAATTTGACAATCAAGCACGGAGAAGACTTTCAGAAGTTATCTTATCTTCTAATCTGCGCCTGGTTTCGATTATTAATTTTGTTACATTTCCTTGTCTGCTCTGTGATTAATATTTGAAAAACATTCATACAGGATGATTGATAGAATGCTCTGCTCAAATGTCAGATTTAATATTGTATTTCACTGAGCTGCTACTAACGTGACCAAATGTGTTCTGCCCTGATGACATAGCTCTACATGCACTATTCATACCTCATAACCTACTTGAATAATTCAGTCTGGTGTTGATATCATTTAGTGCGAGTTTGTTTTCAGAGCTGTTGCTTCTGAAGGATGAAGCCAGTTTTTGTGTGACCTTCAGCGTGTCTGCTGCAGACTGACGGTATACTGTAGGTAAACCCAGACAGGTTTCCCAGCACAGCTGCACAGCTAAACCTCGGCACAGCCCCTTCAAAGGGCTTTAAGGATTCAGAGCCCACTTTATCAGCTGGACAAGGGAAAGCCCATCTCTTACCGTTATGCAGCATTAAGGAAAAAATGTGGTGACCTTTTACATTTTTTTTTACTGGAAAAAAAAAAAACATCCCATGAGGAATGAGAGGCGGAGGTCGATTTGAGAGTGTACTCATTCTCTGGTTAATGTCCAAAGGCCCCCCTATCTAATCCTCAGGTCGCATTAAATCCAACAAGCCGAGCAGTCATTTGTGTTTTCAATTATGTAGTCACTGCTGCAGGAACTTTCTGTTTCTTCCTGAGAGACAAAGTTTTAACTGCTATATGTTACTGTTAGCTGTTTAAACAGATGGTCCGAGAAAGGTACGAATCCATCACTTAAATATCACTTTCTTTGTAATTTTCCACAAACTTTATAAAGCATACGAGCAGCTTTTGATATATCATTTGACTAATACCATGTGCAACATTTGACGTCTTGGTGGACATCCAGTGAAACAGTTTTCGTTGAGGAGAACCACTGCAGCTCTATTTGTGATGATGATCCCACTTTTGTGTGGTGTGTGAAATAATAATGATGTATTATAAACAGTTGTGTACAGTAACTAAGTACATGTACTCAAGTACTATACTAATACTCTACTACATTTCTGAGGGAATTTAATTTGTTTCCTCCACTACATGTCTGACTATAATTAGTTACTTTACATATTAAGATTTTACATAGGAAACCTATGATCATCTTATAAAATGATGTAGTTTTATATTAAACTACCCAACAGTACATGAAATACTTAACATGTTCTTCACATGCTAATATCGACAATATTAAAGTTATATTTCTATACTTTTACTTTCAATGTTAAATGCAAGACATTTACTTGTAACAGTATTTTTACTAATGGAAAAGAATAATGGATACTTCTTCCAGCACTGATTATTAGGGTCATTTCTAATAATGGAATACACATTTTCTACTACTACTTTTATAAGCACATTACTTTTCGGTGTTAGATTTGAAACATGTTTAAATTCAGAATTTGAACCTAATGATTTTCCCATCTTTGGGTCTCGACTTGTACTGTGGCTGGTGGCTGGTGTGTTTGCTGCTTTACTAACCTGCCTGCTTTAGTAATGATCATCTCTGTGCCGGCCTCGTGGAACTTCTTCCACAGCTCCCGCTCATGAAGAACAACCTTAATGTTCTCAATGTTCTGAAAGAGAGAGAGGAAATCACTGTTACACACACAAACCTCAAAACACATTGTCAAGTATTTGCATATAAACACCCTTCAGAGCAACGTATAAAATCCTCTGCAGTATATGTCAAATATAAAATCAACTCCATCTTTCAACTGCATTTTATTAATTTCATTCGTTCTGACACCTTAAAAAGATTCATCAGTTAATGAAAAGCTGGGTTTAGGTACTGTTGGTATGACAGCCCACACCTTTTAGTGTAAGCAGATGTTTCCGCTGTTTCTTTCTCCACTGAACCATCCATTTTTTAAATTTAAAAATCAACATACTTCTTACTAGAGATTCATCCTTCCATATCTCAACAGCCTACAAACTGCAGCCATAATATGCAACTGTGTGTTTTTTTGCCACATGGACTCAAGGGTCTCCATTGGTATACCTGGTCGGGCTCACTGGAGCTGGGAATGCTGGGAGCTGTGGAGGGGCCCATTCGTGACTGGTCTGGAAGGAGATCCGTCTCCCCGCCGGTCTGGACCCGGCTCATACATTCATCCGTCACAGCTGAAAGCTTCTCCTGCAGCATCTCTGCACGATTAGAAGAAAATACTCAGCTGTCAGACTTATCAGTGAGTAGCTGTGAAAGCAGAGAGAACATATAATGGACACTCCCTAATGAAAATAATACATGTTATGAATCCCATATAGTAACTGTAGAAATGTTGGTCACTGCCATCAAGTTCAGCTCGAACGCACATATTCAGTATAGCCTATGTACATGTGTAGTGCTCGCCACACCATGTTGTTGCACTGACCTTTTCTGATGAGTATGATGAGGTGCTGTTGGCCTTTTGCCAAGTCTGAACTATTAGACTCAAATTCTACATTAATCTACATTATTTTACTTGGCAATTTTTACTGTGAATATAGAAAAAAATATGAATTATGTAACTGATGAAAAAATACCTTTGCCTAAAAAGCATTGTATCAACAGTGTTGGAATGGATTATGATGTTGATTTGCCTGCGAGTCTCTGTATTATTATCATTATTATTTTTATTTTTTATTTTTAGTGAACTGACATTTAAATTTTATCATGTTATCATGTTAACGCAATATGCAAGCAATAGATAGTTACATTACATCCTCTGTTTAATGTAAATGTAAGTAATGTAGAGGTAAAATGGTGATATTGCAGCCCAGCAGATGTTGACAGCTCACACATTTTCAACAGAATGGAAATTGAAATATTCAATATTTAATTGTAGCGTATAAAATCCCTCCCTTTCCTGAAATGAATACCCGTCTTGCTCTGAGAATATCCGCTGCTGAGGTGTTCTAATATAAATGCCATCTCCCACTGCAAGAAAAAAAAAGTCTTACTTGAATTGCATTAAGCATTAAGTCAAATTGAAGGATGTCAAATGTGGACATAAAAATCTTTCTTTCTCTCGTCTCAGCTCCATCTGCGTATGTTTGTATTATGAATATTATAACTCTTCAGCAGAAACCAGGTCATTTGTTTGGATTGGACTGGCTGTTCAGCCACCAGTTGCTGCTGTTGCTGAGAA
Organism: Helicolenus hilgendorfi; assembly: GCA_916700815.1. Taxonomy (NCBI): domain Eukaryota; kingdom Metazoa; phylum Chordata; class Actinopteri; order Perciformes; family Sebastidae; genus Helicolenus; species Helicolenus hilgendorfi. Next base: position 2,560 of record CAKALG010018318.1, on the reverse strand, counting down.
AGTCTGGCAAAGTCGCTTGTTGGCGGGGAAAAATAGGTTAACTCGTGTTAACTTGAGCCAAGTAGTATTTACAGTGGCTTATTATGTAGACATGAAGAAAATGGTTCAGTTGAACATGTGGGGAAACGTCACATTCAGTTAACATGTTCAGTTGACACGATTGAAGACCACGTTTTGTACTGTTGACACTATTTAAATAGTTAAATTCAATATGGGCAGAATAAATTCCCACATATTAAGATATGAACAATATAAAATCACTAGATTTCAACTATTTTAAAATATAAAAAATATAAATATAGGCAAAAACAAAAACAATACAAAAATCACTATTAACATTTCATCTATTTTAGGGGCTGCAGAATAACTGAATGCAATATTTAGTTGTTCAGCATCAAGGTGGTCAACACTGCTTCGTTGCATCCCATCATGCAATGGGGAAAACTTCACACATCTGTTCATCTTCTCCTCTTAGAGGAGTGAAGAGTGCACAAAATCCTGCACACATTTTTATTGAGCTGTACGTCCTGTACGAGTCCCAGAACCTAACAACCGTCTCCCCATACAGACTCAAAGCCGGCTCCATGGCAGGCAGTCAGCAAGTCAACAGCTCAGGTTTTATTTCAGATTTGTGGAAGAGACTCTGGATCAAAGCCTCCGCAAGCAAATCACACTGACATACTGTAATCATAACCGTAGTAAAAACGTAAAAACCGGGAGTGCTGTTTGGAATGAGAAGACATGTGAAGAGCAGTTTTTAATTGAATTATGAAACACGCAGTTTCAATCTAGATGGATTACATGTTTTTTAACTGGAAATGAATGAAGAAAATAATGTGAAACTAACATAGTGTAAGTAAAAATGGAAGATGTATTTATCCTTGTCATTATGTTGACAATCATAAGTCCTTCTGTCCACCACACCTACAGAACCACTGCAGATTGTCTTTCACACTGCTTCATAACTCCACATCTGTGTCTGTGTCTCATCCTGCTGCTGCTGCTGCTGCTCTGAGCTTCACGTCGGCCTCATCTGCCTCCAGACTGTTTTCTGAGTGCTACTCCCGAGGCTGGAACTATTTGGTGAAGGGATTAACAAACTTCAAAAACATTTACTTTATTAAAAAAAGAATCTCTTTTTCTGGCCTGAATTTGAAAAGCATTTCAACACTTTCACACTGACATTTTTCATTTTTCCAACTATATAATTTGTCTTTCATATCATGCTTCAGTTTCAGCTACTGTCTTTCACACTGACCACAAGTTCTCGTCACTCTCCTGTGACTCTACAGTGTTCTACACGACAATCTCTCTGAAGAAACGAGGCGTAAACTATACCCAAAGTACTGTATACGTCAGTGTGAACTTTCTTCTCCCTGCCCCTCAAAACCCAGAGCTGTTCCTACTCCTCAGTGTTGCACGATGGGGCTGTGGGCCAGTCAGTAAACACATGGAGGACGGCCTCTCTCTGTCTCTTAGCCATGAAAATGGAGAGGCGGCGTCCAGTGTAAACTGATGGAGACATTTGTGAACGCTAATAAAGATAAGGGGCTGACAGGGAAAATGACCACAGAGCCTTAAACTGGGCCTTTCACTAGTGCTGTTTAACTGAGCAGCACGAGCCAGAACCCTGTTTCTGTTTCTCTGGACACTCAATCCTAAAACATGTTCATCCTACACACACACACACACTGTGCCATTTTATTACCTGTCAACACTGTAAAGTAAATATATCAAAACAGAAGTTCTGTGCTAAAGTGACTGAAAAGGTGAGAAAGAAATGTGTGTGTGTGTGTGTGTGTGTGTGTGTGTGTGTGTGTGTGTGTGTGTGTGTGTGTGTGTGTGTGTGTGTGTGTTAACTGAGACAGCTGTACTACATTTCAATCTGCCGCCATTTTGTGTCTGCAGCTCTGATGCATGAAGGCCTAAAGCATAAACAGGGAGGCTTTTCAGTCTAGACAACAAACAGTATTATATCATGAATACGTAAATAAAACAGGTAAAAAAAAAAAAACATTTTCCATTTTTCCATCTCCATTGCAATAGTTTGACAATATTTAATTACACTTCACTGCAAATCTGCTTCAGCTATACTGAAACAGATTAAAGCCGAGGTCTGGTATTCAATCTAACAACATTGCAATTTTTTCTTTCCCAAAGATGAAATGCAATGACCACTGTCATCAAGTGTGGCTCTCCAACCAACCCATGCTCCATAGGGAACAAAAAGAATAATAGGCCTAATTTAGGATAATTAAACTCTTTCAACACCCTCCATATTGGAAAAAAAAGAAATTTAAACATCATTAATTTAAAATCACAGCCATTATTTCAGTACCTTTCAAATTGCCATCTTCTAAGACTTGCCAAAATATTCAAGCAATAAAATTAAAATCATGTAATTATGTACAATAATAATAATTATGTGAAAATAAAGTGTGTGAAAAATAAAATAAAATATAGCCTTCATCTGTAGGGAAATAAGACCAACATTTCCCCATGTGATATTGTTAGCCTATTACATAACAATAATAATGTAATGTAACAAAAAAAAAAAAAC
>CAKALG010018312.1:0-11342 GCA_916700815.1 Helicolenus hilgendorfi | reverse complement strand
CTCCTTGCAGTGGAGGGGAGCGGCTGAGTCTTTGGGCCGCACCACTGCTGAGCTCTTCTGTACGGACTCTACTGGAGAAATGCCAGGAGTTAGGGGCTACTCCAGGATGGGGTCTTTATTACTGTCTCAGACACACTATCTCAACTATTTACACACAAATATGCAGGTAGTTGTCAGCTGGACTTACTGCCATTGCTTTTCTTGATGTCTGGTTTGGTTGTCTGCTGCTCCTGGCTCTTCTGAAGATGTATTCCTTTACAGATTTCCTGAAAAGTTCGCTGTAAAAATAGAGACAAAAGACTCAAGAGTCATCTGATGTATGTGTAATTTGTAATATATAATATGTTGGTAGGACATTTTACTGAGATATTTCAATCCAAAAATACAGTAACATAATAGAATAAATTGAAACTCAACTTGGTTATAGGGCCCGGCGATAATTCAATATGATAATTTATCGTCTTTCAGTGGAACCATATTGTGATAAAATCATATATAAAAGATATCATGATACATAATTACGTCATCTAAATTGATAATAACGTGAACATACTAACTCAAATTTTCCCCTAAAAATCTGAATTGATAAGAATTCTTAATTCATACTGGAGTATACAAAAATAGACGTTACCATGATTTCATATAGACTACTTATTTATTGATTTACCAGAAAACATGCTGTATTGTGACATATATTGAGATAAAAGATTTTGGCCGTATCACCCAAACCTACGGGTTACATTAATTTAAATAAATATGAATAAATATTTAACGGAGAAGCTAAAGGGGATTTATGCAGAATAATCACGTCATGGTCAGTTATTGTGTATAAATTCAACAACCCAGTATCTGTCCTTGCCATATCCTCCTGTATCAAACTGTATTTGGGTTTTACTCACCGGTCTGGCTTTGCTGCTCACGTCCTCCTCCTCCTCTTGTCGGGTCTTGCTCCCGCTGTCGTTGAGGCTCTCGCTAGATGAGCTCATGCCCACAAGGCGGTCCTTTCTGTTCAGACTGCTGTAGCCACTGGAGCCGCTTTTATGGACCGGCTGATCACAGATATAAAGAGGGAAGAAAGGTGTTTTTACATTTTTCACCCTGTTGTGTTCTACTATTTAAATTTGATTTGGTTTTTTTTGGATATAAGATGTTGCTCTAATCCCTCAGCTGTACACAGTATTGGCATTTGCATCTTTTCTTTGATTTATTTCATCGCTGCTAGCTTCTATGATTTATAATGGCTTAAATAAACTACTCCTTCTTCTACAATCAATACTAGGTGTGCTTGATTTCTATACATCCGTATCCTCTCTCACCTGTAGCAGGAGCCGATGGATCTGCTCAGTAATCTCCTGGATGTCAGAGTCCATGGTTTTCATCTCATGGACAGTTGAGACCGGGGCCAGAAAAACATCTTCATTCACAGGGCCCCTGGTTATCAAAAAGCACATCAGCAGATCAAGATGTGTCAAACAGATACTGGTTCATGAATGAAACACTGTGAAATTCATATCTATTCAAAGACTGGCTTATTGACAGCCACTATGTCAGACCGTATATCAGCAAGACAGTAATACTCACATGCGCACTTTGTGTCTTCCGATAACGAAGGAGACTTTGCGGCTCCATGGGTTGACGAAGCTGGACCAGCTGGTGTCAAGAATGATGTATTCTCCGTTTCGCGCACAGAACCGGATGGACGAGTGGTCAAATGGTTGTCCTGCGAATTGAAGAACTGCAGAGAAAGCCAAAAATATCATAGTCAGATTGTGATTGGGACAGACGGAGAAATTCTGAAATCTGTTTAATTCTGTGAACTCACTCTTTCTGTGAATGGCCAACATAATCGGTCGGTCATTGGGATGGAGGTGGAGGAGGATTGATGTGCCAATCAGGTCCTGGGGGAGGTACCCGAGGAGAGGAACCGCTCTGATGCACACAAAACACATCGCTATGTTAGTTGGCAAGCAACAGCACCAATCCTCTTCTCCTCTGATAGTTGGGTTATTTGTGTGTAAACATCCCACAATGACTAACCTCTCATCCACATCCTGAAACACACAGCTGGGAGTGTGCGTGGTGGTGAAGATGCGTTTGTCTGTTGGAATTCTGGGTGCTTTAAGGAAGAAAAAACATTTTTAATTATTAAAGTCTCTGCTATCTCAAATAGAATAGGGACTAGTATAGAAAGCTTTCAAAGTCATGAGCTGTCAGCTGGAGTAAAAAATGAACAAAGTTTTAAATGCTAAATTAGCCACTGGAAGATAAAAAGAGATATCTTCTTTTCTTTTCTTATATGTTTTATGGATTGTTAAGCCCTTACAGGCAAACTTGTGATTTGGGATTTTGGGATATATAAACAAAACTGGCTTGACTACATATCGTCTACTTCAGAATAACAATACTTGTCCCAAATCTTAATTACTTGACCGACAATTTGACCATTTTTGTAAATGCATTTAGTCCAATATACAGTACAGTATAGTGACTGAGCAGTACGAAACAAATATGAACTCCAACAGCAAATTCACAAAGTGGCAAAAAAACTGAGGACCTCCTTTAAACATTGTTCTTACCATCATAACCAGAGTGAACTCTCTCAGCCAGCAGGAGGCAGCAGAACTGGTCGTCAGCATGTACTGTGTCTTGGACCTTCATCCGGTAGGGCGTCATGCGGAATGGATAGTACTGCAGATTGCCCTCACACTCCTTACCACCGCTAGAGATTAGATAGAAGAAAAGATAAATTAAAATAAGGATTGCTTGTTCAATTAAACTACAAGTTTTCACATCATAATCTCTGTCCAGGAGTGGATTTCAGATTTCAAGTTATTGAACACAAAGGGGCAGTGTTTAGCTATGTTTCCATCCAGATCAGTGTACAATTAATGAGAATGAAGGAATTGATCAGAGTTTGAGACCTCAAGGGCAATGACATTTTTGCAAAGTCGTTTTCATCAGAAGGAGGATTAGATTGAAGGTTTGATATGAGGAAGGGTTTGGAGTGAAAGAACAGTTACGTCAATGGAAAGTCTTAACAAGTACAGTAAGGTGTGTGTTTGTGTCTGTCTGACTATATGTATAACACTGGCCTGGAAAAAAGCATCTGCACCACAGTTCACAAGGACATGATGTCACAAACTAATTGAAAAACATCTAGAGTGGAATGACGGTATGAATATAAACTACAAACAGGTAGGAGCAGCAGATGGCCCGACGTCACGTTTGAACCAACACACACCCACCTGATACGACAGAAGAAGGGCTTCTCCTGCATGCAGTCAGGCGGCGAGGACTCTGAAACGGGAAAAAGAAATGTTTTAATTCAAAAGCAACAGGATCCAGCTGAATACTAAATCGAAGTCTCGGCTGATGGAAGATTAAATCCATTCACAAAACATCAGTGAGGAGCGCAGCGGTGCACTTAAATGCAATGAATTTAAACAGAGTCCAGGCTCTGGAAGGAAGTTGGTGCGCGATATCGGACAAATCACAACAGATTAAGTGCAGCTCTGATGTGTAGAAAAAATTTAAGGTTATAGACCAACAAGTCAATCTGGGGAGAAGATATAATGAGCTCTCTGAGTTGCCGAAAAGAAAGAAGGCCTTTGGCAGTTTTTGTTCTTCTGTGAACTTCTAGTTCAGTGGCCGATGTTGCTTTAGCACCTGAGACAGCTCAGATTGTTCCATCCAGCTTGACTGAACGGGGCAATCATCATCACTTTTATGAAAGAAGAAGGTCAGGTCAACTTGAACACTTGAACAGCATGTGCTTCACTTGACTTGTCACCAGGCTGACTTGCTATCCAGGGGTCTCATTCACAGCCATTTATTCCTCTAATACATTTTCAGAGTGTGACAGTGTCTTCTTTCTTAACTACTGCTATGATCTATCTTGAGTATTACACTGAGACACCGTGTAGCTGTCATATATGTACCGACCTGCTCCAGTGCACATGCTCCAGGAGGGCAGGCGGTACGGCGTCGTGAAGCTGTAGAACACGCTAACATCCTGCGGCGTCAGGAACTCCACAAACTTTCTGTTCTTGAACACTTCTCTTTTGCAGTTGAGGATGGAGGCAGCCTGATCGGAAATATAGACTATCCTTCCTGTGATGAGAGACACCGCCACTGCAAAAATGTCCTGTTGAGGAGGACAAAATCCAAATCAATTTAAGTATTTTTGTTCACAATCTTCACACCAGTATATATGCAGCTAAAACAATTTAAAATATTTCTATTAGTTTAAAGATGATTCAGTGACTCACGTTGTTTTTGAGGGTGTATTCAGAAGTAATGCTGTCTATCTCCTCTATCGTATGGGAGGATACATCCTGGCCTGAAGGTTGACTGTCATTGGTCATCAGCAGCTGGTAATACTCCTCATTGGCTGCAACACATAGATAGTGATTTTTATTAAAGTATGGTCACAACATAATATAAAAAACAGAATAGATGGTATGTGTTCACTGATATTTTACTGAAAACAACAATGATGAAACAAGGATGATCTAGTCATACTGATGTCACAGACATTTTTTAATGATTAAACATGTTTCGTTGCTACGCTTAAATGCGTCATCTGTTGAACCTCTACCCGCCCATTTCCATCTGTAAACATTTAGGCAGAGTAGAATTAAGTCTTTACAGACCATTACCGATAGATCTGCTCACACAACGTTCCCTCATGGGCAAAGTTAAGTCTATTTTGGATCTCATTCAGCTACCAGGCTTCCTGATTACCACAGAAAAGACATTCTTGTCGCACAAATAATAGCTACATTCGTGAATGTGGAGGGAATTATGAAACAACAGACAGCTTAAACAAAAAAAATAAATAAAAAAAATAGGAAAAGACCCTAAAACAAGCACTGTGTAGAGGTGAAGCAAGATAGACGGAGAGATATGAATGCACTTTACCTTCCACTTGTTTGACGCAACGGAGTGCGTACTTGAGGGTGTTCAACGTGGAGGCCTTGCTATTGTGTCTCTTCTCAGCGGGCAGGAGAAGCTTCAGCTCTTTCAGTGTTTTAAGCAGCTCCTTCTGGGTCTTGGCTTTGGCCGACTCCTGACTACTGTAAGTTGCACAGTCAGATATTGCAATAAGTAAAACATTCCCTCCAAAATAGATTAAAAAAGCTAATCATAGATAATGTAAAATGGGGATGGGGTCGGGGGGGTTTCAGTGTTACAGCCATGGTCAGTGCACTAACCTGCAGCCGCTGGTTGAAGGGTTGTCTTGCTCTGAGCTCAGCAGACTGAAGGCGTTTGAGCTGCTGGGAGGAGACGGACTGTGAGAGTTCGAGCTGTGGGGAAGAGAAGAACAATTCAACATTTTACAACAAAATAGAGCCCAAAAAAATGACTTAATGACTTCAATCACCTCAAAGAGACACAAGACCAGAGAGGGAGAGACTGATTTAGCCTAAATTTTAATTTAACTCCCTCACTAAATTGAGGTGTAACATAAATACATATCGGTAATCAAACAGTAGACTGATTGGGTACAAAATGTTGGCATTATTTTGGGATATTTCTGAAGCACAAGGTGCTCAAGCTATCTAATAATAAAAAATAAAACAGGTACTCAATCTCACAATATGGGGTTTTGTTAAAGTGGGCCTAAAAAAGATAAGCCGGTTACTGCCTTTGTGGAAGTAAACAGTGCAGACACAGCTTCAGCTCTCATTTAGCAGCCAGGCTACAAAAGAAAGCACACTTGAGTCCGAAGTCAGTCTCACATCCTTGTTGACCTTAAGTGCATCTGTAGCTCAAAAGGGTACACACAGCAGGAGAGCAGCAACACAGCAAGAATTAAGGGGCGAGATATAATTAGGAGCAAGGGCGCAGATAGAAATTCTGCCTGAAAACAGCTCTCTTGGCACCCAGAAATATCTACAATCTCTGCACGTCTCAGGCCACCTGTCTGACTCTGGGCTTCCTAAGTCATTTGACTTCCTGCGCCCCGGGTAATGAAAAATATTCATGAATTACTCGTCCCACCAAATGGCATTGAGTATATGGTTAACAAATGCAAAAGAGGCGTCTTTATTTCAGTCCTAACTCTCTTTCTCCCGCCTGTTTTTGTACCTGTGTGGTGTGGTGGAGACGAAATGAAGTAAGACTCATGTAGAAGGCATGGAGAGTGTGTGTGTGTGTGTGTGTGTGTGTGTGTGTGTGTGTGTGTGTGTGTGTGTGTGTGTGTGTGTGTGTGTGTGTGTGTGTGTGTGTGTGTGTGTATGTGTGCGTGCGTGTGATCCACTGCATTAACCTACAAGCTTAACACTGCATTAATACACTAAAAGCCCTCAGTGGCACAACCCAGGTTACTATGTATAACCTGCTTACCTGGCTAAGAATAAAGAACACTTTTACAAATAGCCTCTTTAAGCACAAGCAGGCATCTAATGCCATCAAATAAAGCCTTCAGTGCACAAGAATGCAACAGCTGGTTTTAGACTGGACAGACTGAGCATGTATTAGAAAGTGAGACTTAGAAACAGTTTATCACAGTAGGCTATGGTAGTAAGTCTGTGTGCCAACCTCTGTGGATATGTGTGTTACGAAACAGGGTGCTCAGAGAGGCAGGGAAACCCGAGGTGAGGACACGGACGAGGTGCCTTTGTTAAAAGACCTTTATCATGATGGAGAAATGTCAAAACCAGAGCTTTGTCTTAATTCCATACTGCATAAGCCGAGCAGATTCACAGTATAAACTGTAGTGTGTTCATGCTGGTGTTACAAAAAGTATGTATACTAAAAAAAAGTTAGTTGTTGGACTGTCCCACAATGCAATGCAAAAAGGAAATAAAAGAGCTTCTCACAGCTGCAAAAAATTGACAAACTGCAAATGTCCAGAATAATAATATGAATATTGTTGAATAAATGTATTCAAGTTAAAAGTACAATATTTCCCTCTGAGATGTAGCCTAGTGGAGTAGAAGTATAAAGTTATATAAAATGGAAATACTTGTGTAAAGTATTGTAAAGTATTGCACTTAAGTACTGTACTTACTTACTTAAGTAGCCTAAATGTACTTAGTTACATTCCACTCTGCTAGAGCACAACATTGTTTACAAGAGCACAAAGTTCTTCATAGATATAGCCTCTTAATTTTGTTCTTAAAGTGCACCCAATTGATGCATTTAACGACATTTTTATGATGTTTTTATGGCACATGTTGACATTTTTTAAGACATTTTTTTCAACATACTATACTATGACTTTTTAATGACATATTTATGATGTTAATATGGCATACTTTGACATTTTTAAGTCATTTTCTTCGACATACTATACTATGACTCTTTAAATTACATTTTTATGACGTTTTTTAAGGCAATGTTATCAGTCTTAAATTATTTCAGTATAATACTAACTTCAGCATCTGTTCAGCTTGCGCACTGTACTAGGCACCAGGTGGCTGGGCAGCATCTGAATTTGTTGGTATTTGCTTCCAAAACAAAAGAGAGCAATCCAAAGGCTCTAGAATATCAGTATCTAAAAGAGTAAACACACAGAAAGCCACCAATAGTGTTAGCCATTTTACGTCGACGCCAGGGACTGTGTATCTGTGGTAGTAACTCAATGAAGGTGTATGTATATGTAGTCCACTGTATTAGCCAACAAGCTTAACCTAAAACTATTAACAGCGGTTTGCAATCCTGATTCACCTGATCTACAACTCAGGTTACTATGAATAATCTGCTTACCTGCCTCAGAATAGAGAACACCTTTACAAATAGCCTCTTTAAGCACAAGTAGCAGGTATCTAATTCGATCAATTATAGCTTTCAGTGCACCAGAATACAACAGCTGGTTTTAGACTGGACAGTCTTAATATGTATTAGTGGGCTAATTTGCAACGTAAGCAAATCTGTGAGTCGTGGAAACATGTTCCCAAAGAGGCAGAAGACTTTCTGTTTTGAATTCTACTCTGTTTCTCTGCTCAAGGTGAAGATCAGGGCGAGGTGGCTTTGTTTAACTAGAAACCTTCCGACAGACGGGGTGTGAGGATACCTCATTACATTGAAGACACATAACACAGAGAATCAGCTGCATACAAATGAGGCAAAGAGGAGCTCCAGTGGTTTTCCATTCTGTGTGACGACTATAGAATAACTATACAACTATGAATTAATTTAGAGTAAATAAATAATGACGATGATGATGAATCTCATCTGCCGACCGCATCGAGCTCAAGAGCTCCATTAACGGAGGTTCCATTGAGTTACATCATGGTGTGTTCAAGCTCTGCTCAGTTAAAAGGACTATTGGGTGATGTTAAATTGTAACGCTATCATGATGTGTTCAAAAGTAATCATATAATGTAGTTTTTAACAATATTTTGTCCCTAAAATCTATGAATAATCGTGATAAATAATCGTGATCTCAATATTGATCAAAATAATTGTGATTATCATTTTGGTCCTAATCGTTCAGCTCTAACTTTAAGTATATTTTGATGCTTGTAAGCTTTTGAAAGCAGGACTTTTACTTGTATTTGTATTTTTAAACTGTAGTACTGCTATCTGAGTACTTCTTCCACCTCTGGGTATAATGTACTCTGTTTGGTCAACAATCCAAATAAATAGTTTCTTGATTCCAAACTTAGCCAGGCATTGGTAGCCTTGTATATTATTGTTATGCCTACAAGCTTATCAGTGCACATGTACACTAACATCAGCAGCTCTCTAGAGACACTGACTCATCTTTCAGATGCAGTCAGATACAACATGTTGCTATAGATAACAGGCTTAAATGACTTAGTATAGACACAACATCCACAAATAGCCTCTCCTAGTACAACCATGGGACCTCATTCTAGCAAATGCACCCAGTTATCGGTTTATAAAGGTACACCTGTACAATGTAATGTTCAGAATCTGTTGCCACTGTGTCAGAGTTTGAAACTACCCAAGCTCTGTCAAGTTGTATTGTGAAGTGTGGCCAGTCTGTGGCTTGGCCACTCCAGAGAAAAAATGTTTGACATAGTTTTTCTCATGTGACTTTGATGGCAATCAAACACAAACATGTGGGACTGTTTCTTTAAGAGGTACATTCACCTACATTGTTTCACTCTTCTCTCTGTCCCTCATACAAATGCACAGCTGAGGGCCACAGATGGGTGAAGCGGGATCTTTGTCAACAGAAGCCGCCAAATTCAAAAAATGAAATTGTTTTTCATTTAGTGACATGTATAATTAAAAACAAGTTGTTTTGGGTGAGAAAGAGAAGTAGAAAAAAGTGGAAAAAATGATGGAAATGGTTAAAAAAAATGAATATAAAGAGAGATAAAGAGTCTTTTGGGAATTGAGTGAGTGAGTTCACAAAAAAATGGGTACAAAAGATTAGAAGTTCAATTGAAGCGAGGGAGGGGTGAGATAGAGGATTAAAGTGAGAGTTGAAGAAGTAGTTAAAGTCATCCTGTCCGCAGATGAGGGAGAGCTGGTGTGTGTGTGTGAGATCCATGTACAGTACAAGCAGGAAGAGGGAGTGGATTAAAAAAAAAAAAAGATATGGATTCAAAAGGTAGAGCGACGTGAGAGAGACTGAGCAAACCTGCTTGCTCCGCCCAGTACCTAACAAACAAGAGCCAAACATTGCGTTGCTATAGCAATAACAAGGAGTTGGAAAGTGTGACACAACCCATCTGGCATTGAAAGGAAGCCAGAGCCTTCAGCCTCCCAGATGACATCAATTGAGTCTTCCTACTGGAAGCAACAGTCATTGTATTTTTTCCACTGCTTGAGACACAGTTCTGGTCATCTCGTGAACAGACTGCATTGTGTCTGTGAACCTATTTGTGGAATTTAGAAAATGTTCTATCGTCATGATTCAACCCACCTGAAGCCCACTTCTGTAGTACAGCTCATATGCTGTACATCTACAGACTGAGAGTATAAGAGCTGGCTGACACATGTTTAACCAGTGCGCTACATCCGAGTCTGAGAGTGAAGCCAAAGCTGAAGTGCATTAAACTTGCATTCTTTCTAACAGCCAGCAGGGGGCAACTCCTCTGGTTGCAAAAAGAAGTCTGCTTGTATAGAAGTCAATGAGAAAATGACCCTACTTCTCACTTGATTTATTACCTCAGTAAACATTGTAAACATGAGTTTATGGTCTCAATCACTAATTTCAAGTCTTCTTCAATTCAGCATGATGTTCATTTAGTAAATTATGGTCCCATTTAGAGTAAAAGAGACCATAAAGCAGGGGATGCTATAAGGTGTTGCACCTTGTGATTGGCAGGTCGCTACCACAGCGTTGTCAGGTCTGGGAGTTGTCCGTGTTTTCGTCTTACAACTTTAACCCAAGTTAATATTAACATTTTGGTTGCTTAAAAGTGTCTTATTCAGCGTTTGGTTGTACTTAGCTCCACCCTCTCGTGTCACTCTGTTTGCAAAAAACCAAGATGGTGACGTCCAAAATGCCGAACTTGAGGCTTCAAAACGGCAGTCCACAAACCAATTGGTGACGTCATGGTGACTACGTCCACTACTTATAGACAGTCTATGCTACAGACTGAGAGGAAGGAGCCGTTTAATTCTGTCTCTCTAAAATGGCCATTATAATCTGCCAGAGTGCCCAAAGTGCCAAAAACTTGCCAGAAGCAAAACGTACCGAACCTGTATGTGACGTGAGGTGGCAAGAGATCTGGTTTAGGGAGTGTTGACCTAATTGTGGTGAAGTGGAATGAAGTTCATCCTCATTTGACCCAGATGAACAGCTTGTGATTTAGGCAGGTTGATCTAAATGTTACTGGTAGGATGTGGTCAGCTACTGTTAGGATATAGTGACAGTTTTATAAAAATATTTTTTTAAAATCATATTTGCTCCATTTCTTCCCACCGCAGCTTTAAGTGTGCTTTATGATTGTGTCAGCTGTTTGACCACAATGAGGGCAGTATTCAGCTTACAAAACACAACACAAAACAAGCCTTTCATTGAAAGAGTAACCTTCACCCCATTTCATATCTCCTACTGCCGACTCCTCATCCGTGTTATCTTGAAAAAGGAATCCATACTTTGATTTATCGTTACCAAAGAGAGCAGACCAAACATCACTGGATACAAGGAGGATTCCTGCCCAGTATACATATAGGTGCTATCCTGCTAACAAGAACAGTAGCTCCCCACTCTGGTCTCTTTCTCCCTCTTCTCTTCACAATCACAGAAAGCAAGCCAGAAAAAAAAACAGGCCAACTAATAGCTTCATTATTCCCACAACCACCACTGACCTCTTGTTGCTTTCAGAAGATTCCAGCAGTGCCGAGTCTTTACTGGTGTCGTACGAACTGCCCATTGACCCGTGGCCGTGGCTCTCGCTGCCATGACTCTC
>CAKALG010018308.1:0-15058 GCA_916700815.1 Helicolenus hilgendorfi | reverse complement strand
CTGGCACAGTCCAGGTGGCCCAGCGTGACAGCCAGGTGGAGAGTAGTCCGACCACGAGGGTCCAGAGACTCTAAATCAGTCTGGATGTAGGAGGAAGAGGAGGAGAAAGAAAAGAGAAAGCAGAAAAAGGAGAGAAAGCGAGAGGGGGGCAGTGTAAGGGAGGAAAGTGAGCGTAAAGGTAAGAGGAGTGGACAAAGAGAAATGAAGGAGGGGGAGAGGAAATTGGGGTTAATTGTGCATCGTTGTAGTTCTCTTCTGTCTCAGGTGGTGAAGACGAACAGAAAAACACAACAGAGACACAAGTGTGAAGATGACGACAGAGAGATGGAAACTATGACAGGTGTTAATTGATCTGTCACCACTCCAACAAGGCTGTGGGCTCCACTCCCACTTTTATTCTGAGCTGGATGATTGGGTTTTTGCTACACCCAGATAGGACTACCTGCTCCACACCCACAGACACCCTCTTTAAGCAGCCTTCTGTCTGTTATCCTTCAAAAGGTTCAGAGAAGGTTGTCAGTTTGAATCCCTGGCAGGGAAATATCAGCAGGTAAAGTAAATAAGGAGCATAGTTCTTAATCTGCCATGCCCTCGAGCAAAGTATATACGCCGCAAAAACCTGAAAATGCAAATGACCCTATAGAGCCAGTGATTGGTTTGTCCTTTCTGGTCTACTGTAAACATGGTGGCCGGCACCGTGAAAAGGACCCGCTCCCTATGTAGATATAAACGGCTCATTCTAAGGTAACGAAAACACAACGATTCTTCTTTTCAGGTGATTATACACTGAAGAAAACACACTTATTAATGTTTTATTTCCTTTGTTTTATTCCTTTTTCCTTTCCAATAGATCCCCCTAATTGTTACACACTGTTCCTTTAATGCTTCACTTCAGCTCTCAGCTCCACTCAGTATTTAAAAGCATGTCAACAAGACCTCATTTGTCAGCCATATTACATTAGTGGTAATCTGTCATATCAATCATAACAATGCTCTGATAGACTGAATTAAAAAGAATCATTGCAGGGGGCTTTTACAACCCTCTCAGACACATTAAAAGACATTTGATAGACAGCTATGGATAATTTAACTTGTATTCTCAGAATACTAACTTATTGATATCTCAATCAAAAAGGGGGTTATTGAGCTGTGCCAGGCAACGTTTTTTTTTATTTAAACAGCGTATGTTGAATTTTGAGCCCTGAAAAACACCAATTTGCTTCCTTGCTGAACAAGACGCTGACTTTTATTGACTTCGTTAACAAGCAATTTCTGATTCTTACAAACAGTCCCTTTAAATGCAAGGCAAAAGGCAAAACAAAATGCTCGCCGGTTGTACAAAGCAAAGATATGACCTGTGATTTTAAAATCACCAGTGTTCACTGCCCTCTAGTGGTCACTGTGAAGAACTGCAATATTAAATTAGTCAAGTTAGCATCAATGCTACCATGTTAACATACTTACACTTCTGGGAAATGTACACTTATTTTGCACACTACATGATGCAGGTATATTGTTTTTCACAAGAAAGTATACATTAGAGATGTAGCTACTATCATTAAAATATAAAAGTCTTATTGATACCTCTAAAGAAGGTATTGATAACTGTGTTGTTCCTACTAAAGTCTGCAATGGCGCTAGCTCGGGAAATTCTATGATGCAGTTCCTACTTATGACCACTGGAGGGCATTAAACGGTTGCTTTCAAATAAACAGGTAAAGTTAGCAACAGGCAATTTTTATTTACCAGTTGTTTAACCTCAATAATGTATATATAATTTTTAAACATTACCAGTTCCTGTCTCTACCTTTATGTTGATGCTTGGAGATGTTGATCTGTGTATTTGTCACTGTGAAGAACTGCAATATTAAATTCATGAACATACGGGTGGGATACACAGGGAGGATATTCAGATTTACCTTTTGACATGACAGGCCGAGTAGCTGTTTCCCCCTGCTTTCAGTCTTTATGCTAAGCGAAGCTAATTACTGTGTGTAGCTTCATATTTAGTGTACGGAGATGAAAGTGACATCTATCTTCTCATCTAACTATCTGCAGAAAAGCATTGTATTGAATCAGAGAGGCTTATGAAATACAATATTAAAAAGTATTACGGACACTCAATATGTCAAGGGGGGAAAATGGAATAAATACCGGAAAGTTTCTGTCTATTGCAGGTCTTGTTGTGCTTCACATACATTTACAGGACTGTTAGACATGTTGAAAAGAGGACTGTAACACGTCATTATTGATTAGGAAGACTGAGAATCCTACAAGTGTTACCGTGTCAAACAGCAACACTGCCCACGTTACTTACAATCTGTTTACTACATGAGCTGTGGAGTTTGTACACCTGATGAGATATCATGTGTCTACATTCATTTAATCAACCGCTGGCTGTATTGCTCTGCAGGAAACTGCTCATCTCTCTCTCTCTGTCCATTTCCCACGCCGCTGCACCACTGTTTTCATGTTGCCTCTCTCTGCAGCGTGCTGCACTGATCTCAGATCTGCCATCCAATTAAACGGAGGCTTACGGCCACCATTATTCAGCACCTATAGGCTGATGCAAGGTCAGTTCTGTCAGTTCGCTGCAGGTTTGAATTCTAATTAAGGATTACTCTCGGAGATAAGTGTAGCGTGACTCAGAATCAGCACTTTAGTAAAGACCTTAAGGAAGATGTGGACTTTTCTTTCTAGGAATAAAAATGACTCTATTTGGAGAACATTGTGAGGGTTTGAGTTGTTGTTTTTTATAGTGTGTTTATAATATCTGAAATAAGGCTGAGTAGGTGAGTTCAGGGAAGAGTCCTTATTGATCCACATAAATCCTAAAATCAAAGCAGCAGAGGGGGAGAAAATGAGTGAATTTGTAAGCAACAGCGAATAAACCAAACAACTCAACAACTCAATATGAGGAAGCTGCCCTCCTCTGACTGTTTACTGCACTCAGTATATAATGTCCTAATAAAAATGACTGTCCAACACAGGTTAACTGTTAGAGAAACGCACAGGGAGAGCAGAGCCAGAAAGACGCATTATCAATCAGTTACTGCGGGTTTCTGTTTCTGGGATTTGCAAGGGAAATGAGGAAAACGGCACAGGATACACACAAACATCGATGAGCGTGTGAATGCAAATACAGACATGAAGGTACACGTACAAATGCTCACAAACACGAGGCTCTTAAAATGTTCATACTGGATTGAGTTTAGTAAAACATAACTCAATAAAACGAACATGATATGTCGTAATTTCAGTGTGTTAATGGGTGCACTATCTCTGTACGATCTCTAACTATCCACTCTTTGGTTAACAGCTCCCTGCTCACAGCTCTTTCAAAAAAACACAAGGCTAGAGAGATTTCTACTGAAAGAAACTGCCTGTCAGCAACCACTGTAACATGTAAGACAGGCGAAGGTGGAGAAAGAGAGAAAACGAAAAGAGCGACAGATTGTTGCTGTCTCAAGTGATGGCTATGGCAAACAAAGATATGGGGAGGGGTGAGGAAAGAGAACAGACGGAGAAAGAGAGTTAGAAGGGAGGAGGAAGGCAGAGAGGGGAACTGAAGGAGACAACAACATGAGGGAGTCCCTCTGGAGCCGAGGAGGCTGGGGAATAGAGGCTGGGAGCGTCGTAGCAACGCAGGGGAAGAAAGAGAGCAGCCAGCTTTGTTTGTGTGTTGCTGGATAACGAACATACTGGTAACATGCAAATACAGACAATGTTAGTGCTGTGTGTGCATGTCCATTTGTTTATTTTTAGGTTTCCATATAATTCTGTAGCTTCCCAGGGGTGTTCTTTATGTATTCAAATCCCAACATTCAAATTTTGGTCAAAGTGTGTATGTTTCAGCGTCAAAATGGTTTTCCCCACCCGACCTGATGTAGGTTTCCGCATGATGACCTTATAGTCAGTGTATTAACGTTACATACTGTAACTTACAATGCGGTCGGCACGCTCCATGTTTGGAGAGGCAGACAGGAGTATCGGCACAGAAGCTAAGCAATGTACTGCTGTGTGGATGCTACGCAGTACCTGAATTGGGCCAAAAAAGGTGCCAGTACCATAATTCAACAGTTGCGTGACATGATCATCACATGTGTCTCGGATATAATTATATTTATATCCGTCTTCAAATGTATTTTTGTATGCATTTCATTATATGCATTAAGCCTATGTAAGACTTAAAATATGACATCTGTTGGCCTACGGATTACATTGGATAATGAGAAGGAATACCAAAGGCGTTTTCAGTGCAAACTAGCTATGTGTTTACACAGTGACACAGTTAGGCAGTTGTTTAGGGGTGTGCACCTAGACTCAGGAGGTCAGGCACTGATGCCATCTCAGTTTGGATCCGAAAGTCACACAATAAGATAAACAAACTAACTGATTGCAGCAATTCCCGTGTTCTGCAAGGTGGAATGTTTTTGTTAATGGAGTCTGGTCTTGTAGCTTTGAAGACAGCGATTTAACTGCTTCAGTTCCCCGTTGGAAAGGGCTGTCTGATGGCGAAGTAAAGCTGTGAAATTAGTTTAAATATAGTATACTCTTAAACTGATATCAATTTTTTTTAGGTGGCTAAAATACGTTCTACTGCTGCTCCCGTCCACAGACGCTTTACCTCGCTGTAAGACAGCCCTTTCCAAAAAAAGCCACCAGACTCCATTCACAAAATCAGTAATTTTACTTCGCAGATCGCGGGAGTATACATACAACCCCACTTCAAAAAATCCAAACTAACCCTTTAAGTTATTTCCAAACTTAGCACAGCAAAATTCGACTCAGCTATTGCTAGTGTTCACATTATTCATTACCTTATTGATTAGTTTAGTTTGGTAACCTACGTCACTGCTTTTTGCAACAGCTGAGCGGACGTTTCCATTTGAAAAAAAACTGGGGCAAAACGCAGATGGACCCGCCCTTTAAACATCAGGAGAGAAAGTGGCCGTGCAAACAAAATCCCCACAACTGAATATTAATATTGAGTCTTGCAAAACATTTCCCGCCCAAATGGAAACAGTATTTTGGAAAGAAACCATTCACATATTGTTGAAAGAGAGAAAGAAGAGAGAAACAGAGAGACTGGAACAAAGCAGATGGTAAAAGAAACAGATGAAAGAAAAAGGAAGGGAAGAAAAACAAAAAAGAAATAGGAGCAACTTGGCTCTTCTTTCATTTTTGTCTTTTTATGGCACTTGTACCGTCTCCCAGCTGTCCTTTCATCCATTGCTCCCCCTTTAAGTGGCTGCGTGTAATGTTGGTGATTATCAGTTTAAGCTTATTTTACAGCTGTTCTCGATTTCAATGAGTCTGGATGCAAGAGCTGAGGGGGAACGGATGAAATGCAGCTTAAAGACACAAGGGGAGCTGGAGAGGAGGGAGGAGAGGAGATGCTAATAAGGGCGAGGCTAAACAGAAACATGTGGCAAGGTGGATGAAGACAGAAAAGAGAAGGGGGGAAAGTCAAGAAAGGGTAGCAGCGAGGTGATTACAAGGGAGGATGTAGGGGGAGACAGATCGTAGAGAGTACAGGATGCTGCCAGAGAACAGTATGTGAAATATATAACATGGGATGACAGGGAAACAACGGAGCAATTCACTGAAGTGTAGCTTCTGTAGCTGCTTCCACCTCTGTTCAACTATAGCTACCGTCTAGGTAAAAGAATGATTGAAAAAAAACAAGAATAGGAGAATATATTTCCTCTGTGATGAACTATACTACAAGGCACGCAGTATTATTTGCAACATCCATTAGGTTCATTGCAAGTCATTCTCAGCAAGGCTGTCAAATTAAAGCCTGTATGTTGAGTACATGTCAGCTTGTTAATGTCTCACAAGAGGCCTTATTCCTACCGTTTGATCTTATTCAAAGTCAGAACGTCTTGACTGAGAGCATCATAAACCTGCTGTTCATGTCAACACTTTTGATGGAGTTCGAAAGGGCCAGGCATTCCCCAATCTGGGTCTTGATCAAGCAGCCTCTCCATCACCGGCTCTCCTCTATCATTAAATTTGTTGTGACGACGCCTTCGAGCACTATCAGAAAAAAAAAGTCGGCCTCTGTAGCCTCAGTGATTAGCTGCGGTTCATTTGATCCAATTTGCATCAAAAGTGGCCGGAAAAGATATAAATTGAGTACGGTGAGAGATGGTGATCAGAGTTAACGGAGCACACAGAGAGCTGCAGTTTACACTGAATTCTAAATAAAGTTTGAGACAGTGCAAACTTCACTGATGCCACTCACTCACTCATGCCTAAGCTATTCATCGAGAATTTCTATGCGCGGAACAGCAACACAGTAACATCAGTGGCACACACACACACACACACACACACACACACACACACACACACACACACACACACACACAAAAAGCCCCTTTTCCAACGAAGGAACTTTCTCCCGGAACTGCACAAAAACATGTAAAACAGTTACCGCTTTTTCATACGTCAGCAGACTAATTTGCCTTATCTTCATGGGACTTTAGACTGCTGTGGAAACACAGACGACAATACGCCGAAGGAACCTTTTAGTTCCTTGAAAAGTAGTTCCTGAGAATAAAGGACACACACACACACACACACACACACACACACACACACAAACACATCAGAGTACCACTTAAGTCCACTCAGAGCTAATGTCCTCCCACCACTAAACGCTGACCTGCAGACACACTGACATACTTACCGATTCACATGTGAACAATGTTCAGGCGAAAAACAAAACACACTCACACATAAACTAAATCATGATGAAGAACAATGAGTTCCCCCATTAACAGAAGAGGAGCTCTCTGGAGGAAAGTTGTTTACAACTAATGGGTCACGTACTCTCTCTCTCTCTCTCTCTCTCTCTCTCTCTCTCTCTCACACACACACACACACACATTGGCCTTGTTTGACTTGTGTGGTTCTGTAGTTACAGTAGGGACATTATGTCATCCCTGCCCGTCTCTTAGCACCCACTCTTCACTCCGCAATGACATCACAATGGAGGGCAAACTGTGGTCACAGAGGAGGTACTGACACACATTATGTACAGTAGAACATTTCTGGTAAGATGAAGGTTTTTTCTTTTTAATTGCCCAGTTACAAGAATTACAAATTGAAAACTGGCTAATTGACTAAAGAGAGATGTAAATCATTAAAACAGTTGAGTTATGGGCAGTGCCAAAGAATGATAACAGCTAGGGAAGTGTTTCTAATGTTTATTACTGAGAGTAAATCAAGCACTTGGTCAATCATATTACGGTGTAATGATGACAATGTATCTCAAAGGACCTTTTTCACAGCAGATATTTTAACTTGTCATTGTTGGAAAGGAGTTACAAATAACACTGAAGATGGCTCTGTTTTATTCAGGTGCCCCAATAAGCTATGACCAACCCCGTCTCCCCCAAAATTACATTCCCATTCAACTAAATTGCAAAACACACCACAAAAATGCAACAAAACTACTGTTTTTTGGGGGGAAAACAAAACAAATAAGCAACAAATATACTTGGTTAAGTTTAGTAAAACAAAATCATGATTAAAATAAGTGAAGATTGACTTCCAGTTTCACACAGGACACGAACACCAGTCTCCTGGGTGAAAGTCCGCTGTTTGTTTGACCCATCCACCACTTGGACCTCCTTCCTACATGGACTATCATTTCAAACATATTTGTAATACTTCAAAAACAATCCGTTATGTTTTCATTGAAATGTAATTCACAATGCAGTTTTGTTGTATGGGAACGTCATTCTAAGGATACAGGGCTGTGTGATAGTGAGCAAGCCTGCACAATACCAGGACCTTTAACCTGAATCAGCAAAATGGGAAATGAGCCATTTCATTATTTATACCTGTGCTTTTCCTACTGTTACGTGTCAACATATCTCAGTAAAAATGAGGAAACAATACCTTATCACATTTCTCACTATAACAAGAAAAGCTAATATTTCTCTTCTCCGATAAAACCACACTGTGCTTCTGATCCTAGACATTCATACTCACACAGTGTACCTGTTGGTTTTCTAAGCTAGCTTGTAAAAATCCACTTGTAAGATTTTTGGTGAGAGTTAGATGAGAAGATTGATATCACTCTCTAAGATGAGAGCGATGTCACTCTTCTCATTTAACCTATTTCCCAATATGTTGACCTATTTCCTCTTTAACCAAAACCCCTATCAGAAAGAGTAATTAATTGTAAAGAGAAACACTGTGCTACTCCTGCTACTGTGACCGTCTGAATGAAATAACTTCCTATTAGAGCTATTCTAACCTTACACTTTTGCAGGATTACTTGTGAGACTTGTCATTAGTATGCAGACACCATGAAGCATTTTGTCTGTTCTGTTGTTCAACTAGAAATAGAAGTGACGTTATAATGTTGCATTGTTCCTTCGGTGTGGTTTTTGAGAATCTGCTCTCCTTATAAAAATGGATAAAATCTCCTCATCAGTATCATGTCGATCTGTTTCATTAAACTGATAGTTCCTTGTTATAAGAAAAAAGACTTTGCATTTATAACGAGAATTTATTTTTGTGGCGGCTCTGCATGTGTTGCATACAAATGTGACCTAATAGAAGCACAATGTTGTTGTGTTTTCTCTTTCTTGCATTTGTTTATCCTCTTTCCATTCTTATATGCATTCTTCCTCTATTCCTCTAAAACTTCTTTAACACCTACAGCACTTTAAAAAAACTTTTTCTTACAGATCTGTATCTCTGTCCTTGCTCTATTTTGGTTTTCTTCGCCTCATCCTCCCAATTTATTCATTTGCACATTCACTCTTTATTTTGTCTTCTCTCTCCTTAACCCATATCTATGTCTTATAATTAAACTCTTCTCTAATTATCCTCTACTTTCCTCTCTCGGTTTGAATCGTTCCCATCTTGCCCGCCCTCAATAGTGAGCTCAGTGGAGGTTGCATTATTGATAGGCATCTCTAACTGTGGCATCTGCTCCTTCTCTCACTCCCCCTTCCTCCCTCTTTCTCTCCCCCTCGCTCAGTGTGTGCCTGGCCTGATGCAGCTTGGCAGGTACTTAGGCCAACATCAATCTTTCATACAAACACCACACACACACACACACAAAACTGTGCATATACTGTACAGCAGCTTTCCCAAAATGTTTGTGCATGGGGCGCACAGGAGCAGAGGGTGGCTATGGGAGGGAGGAGAATAAAAATAACTTTTCCTCCCCCCCGCCTGCCTCCCGTCTCGCCTCCGTGATTCTACATGCAGAGCAGACTTTGACAAACGCTACACTGCCATGAAACCCTGATCCATTTTCAATGTGGCACCGCTTCAGATAGGACGGGACAAAACCTGCGTCACAGATGATAGTGAGCAGAACAAATGGTGATGATAACCCCGCAGAAGAGTAACAAAACCTCTCACACTCATCTTAACACAGCCGTTCGTTTCCACTTGTGCAGGTGCATTAGCTGTAGAAATAAAACTAAATGTACCAAATCATTAATGAAAATGCTAGAATGACCTACATTCCATGTAATTTCTCTGTTTCCCTGCAATAAATTCAGTTCACCGTCATCCCCGTCATCTTGACAGATAAATACGCAGACAGACAGAAAGACCCACAGTAAGAGATAGAGAGAGTACAAACGGGTGGGATGCTGATGGACCTGTCAGAGAGTTTCTCTGATGTTTATCTAAAAGGTGATGACACCTGTTTGTTGCAGTGAGCTGACAGACCTCACCAAAACGCGAGGAATAACACGCAAGGCGACAGAGAGAGGGAGAGAGAGAGCACTTGTTTTTCCTCCTCACACTCACAGATGGAGAGAGCAAATCTTTTTGTTTGAAACAGATCGTGCATACGCTTTAAAAGAGTATAATCACACAATGTAGCGGCTGTAGCCTATTGGAGTGAAGCACCACAGCTGTCACTTCCTTTCTTTCTTGTGTTTGTGTGTTTGTGTGTATGGGAGCATGTGAATTATGTAGCAATTTCAGGTAAATCCGGTGGTCTGGCAAGAAATGGTTGCACTTAGCCTGGGCTGATAATGAAATCAGAGGGTCATTTTCTCTGAGACATTTAGCATTTAGCCCCCTTGGAAAAATTTAAAGCCATGTTAAAAGTCCATATAACTGAGATATACAACTGCTTCGTGTGAGCTGGTTTAGCCTCTTCCTTGTGTGTTTGATGATTGTATTTGTTGGGTTTTATTTCTATTTAAACTGTAACTGGTGTGCTGTCTTGGCCCAGGTCTCCTTTGTAAAAGAGATTACATCTCAAGGGATTTCTTGGTTAAATAAAATTAAAAATTAAAAAATTAAATGGCAGAATATGTGCTGGTCGTATTTAAGGGAATATCATGATGGCTTTAAATGTATTTGTTTACATTTATTGGTACTTTTGGCTGCAAAAAGGTCACGTGAGAAAAGATGCGTAACCACAGACGTAGGATGCAGATTTTGCTATCCAAAAAATAATTAAAATGAGTAAAACCAACTACTAATTGTAACAGTCACAAAATGGTCAAATTATTGTACATCATGGCACTTTTTGCATTATTGATCGTACAACTTACAGAGGGCAAAATTATCGTACAATAATACACTGGAGTCCACTACCAGTAATTGTTATAATCTGTCAAATAAAATCACTAATCGCAAGCCTCACCTTCGGCTTAACTTCCTCTGTACGACCATGGTCCAGAATAGCATCAATATTACTGCAGCTGATGCAACCAGCTGCTCTCATGATACTTGAATTGTTCCACCTGGGGCAGCTGCTAACCCTCAAACTTTTTCCTCAAGAGAGGCAGAGCCTCAGATTTGGAAGAACAAACCCTCCTCATAGTTATTGCTGCTGCTGCTCAGACACATGCATACAGCAGAGCGCTGCACAGTGTAGGCTGCAGGCAAATGAGGCTAGAGAGATGGCATCCTCTGTGAGTATCAGGGGAAACACCATAATGTCTCCGAGCTGAATATCCTCACCATTTGTGGGCTGCCTCCATCTCTGAATCATGAACAGCAGAGGGGATAAAGCCCATAGTATCATACCTGTCTGACTCTTTGACTGTGAGGAGGTAAATGTAGATCCACTGTTCCAGGGCTAAAAAACTGCATTGTACCATTGCAATCTTAGGCTTGCCAACCCTCCCGTATCCTTTTCAGCATCCTGCATAAACATTTTACTCGGTGGGTTAGCAGTATGATTTCCTGATAATTAAATCTGACTTACCAGACGCCTTTTTTGAAAATTTGGACAACCAACTTCATCAAATACTCATCCCAATGTCCATACAATATTGCAATGCCACATGGTGTTGGTCTTGCATTTATATAGCGCCTTTCGAGTATTCCGACAACTCAAAGCGCTTTACACTACATGCCAACATTTACCCATTCACACACACATTCATACACTGATGGCAGAGGCTGCAATACAAGTGCCAAGCTGCCCATCTGGATCTAATCTATATGCTCACTCACACACACACACACACCGATGGCAAGGAGAAAGTTGGGGGTCAGTGGACGAACTGTGGTCAGCTGAGTTGGTTCGGGCATCTGATCAGGATGCCTCCTGGATGCCTCCCTTTGGAGGTTTTCCGGGCACGGCCAACTGGTAAGAGGCCCTCTACAACAACCGCACAACAGTCAGTAGATATCTTAGAATACTTCATCTTTGATGACGAGCCATCATGGAACTAATGAACTTGACTGGAACTTCTCCTCCTCATTAACCTCTACCTGAATAATGGGATCTGACCTTCCAGACTCTCTCAACAGTGTCCTCTGAAGGGCTATGGGCAAAGGCTCAGGAGCTGCTCAGAGTTTTTGACAATGTTCCCAGTTGAGGTCAGGACATTAGCGCCTGTGCTGAGCACGGCCTGCATGATGATGACCTCTTACGAGATGCTGGCTGGCCAACAAAACTGCATGAAAGATTAATAACTGTGCATAAAACCTACAGTCAAACATTGTGGTAGAAATATTCGGAGGTGGGGATGCTTTACCTATTGTGGAGGTGGCTATTTTCGCAGGTTCAGTAACACAGGGATCAAAGAGAAATCGTGTCTGGATTGCGAAAACTTGCAAACAATCTCGTGAGACTCACTGTCCGACGACGAAAATCAATGCTTAACATCCTACCATCTCGCCAGAGTTTTGCAAATGGTGGGTTACCATTCCAGAGAAATACTCGAGGCATATCATCCCTACTGGGATAAGCTGTGGCGGAAAGGACTAAATGACCCTTAACATGAAGGAAAACTAAGCCTGTTCCTTCCTTGGACTTCAAACTAGGCGTACTCGATGTCCAGGAGTGATGATTTGAATGATTTTTTGAATGACTATTTTTATCTTCAGCATTGTTTGTGCCACTGTTACTGTAACTGCATCCTGTCTATCTTTACTTCTCTTCTCTGTCATTGCTTATGTATTTGTTTCCACTCCTCACCACCCTAATTTCTGTCTACCTCATCTTTCCTTTTTTCCATCACAAATCTCCCTTTCCTTTTACCTACTACTGCCAATCTGTGTATCTCTCTTTCTCTGTTAAAAGCTTTCAGCAACTTAACTAAATCTGACCCCAACCCAGCCCTCGTGGCATCTCTTTGTGGCTTTGCTACGCTGCAATTAGGACTTGGGTTTCATTACACTGAGGAAAGTAAGAGGGGTGAGGGTGGGGTTGATAGATGGATAGTTGGAGGTAAAGAGGGAGGGAAGGCACCAGGGGATAGAGGATGAGGAAAACTTTATATAGTGGAGTAGATGTAATTAGAGGAAACAGGGAAAAGCGGTGAAGAGAAGAAGCTGGGAGTAGACAGGTGCAAGTAGATAGCAGATGTTTGGCGTGAAGACTCAGGCTTAGAGTGAACTCAATGAACCCTTAAGGCGTAATTTATGGCTCCGTTCCCAACCCATCGTAAGATTTTATAATGCTGATTTAACATTCACACCTTGCCGAGGGCATTATAATCAAACCATGCACTGAGTGAAAGAGAGAGCTGGGTCAGACAGAGTCATAGAGAGGACAAGAAACAGCAACGGAGAAAAAGAGCAGAGATCTTTGCTATTTCCTTCCTTTGTCTTGAGATAGCCCATCACTCTCTACATGGCTCTGTTCTTTTTCAATCACACTGCACTTTTACGTCTGCTTGCAACCCAGACCGGCTCTGTTCATGGTCAAAGTCGGTAATTATTTCCTCCCCTCTTCTTCTTCACTCCCTTCATCACCTTGTTTGCGCCTGAACTCCTTGGTTCAGTCAATGTTGCCTCCTTGCTTACGGTATTTCACATCTCTTTACTGGCTGTTAGTTCTCTCCTTCACCTCAACCTTGTTTAATGAATATGGTGAAAACAGCTAAAAATTGATCCCCCATACCTTCTTTCATCCCCCAGTGCATGCTTGTTATTCTGCCCATCTCTGTCTTTCCCTTTGTACGTCTACTTCTCCACTCCTCCTGTTACTATATGTTCAGTTTCCTCTCCCTGGCTTTGCGTCGTAACATCGATATCCGATGTACCAATTATTCCCCTGTAACCTGCTGTGGCAGCGTTTATGCTCCCCTCACGCACTCACACATATAAAATCTGTCACATGCTGCTTATGGGAGATTTGTCTATACAGTCTCATACCACAAGGGTTGGAGAACAGGCATTTTTCAAAAGTTCATCAACCAGCAGGTTATTGCATTGTTGCGCTGGAAGGAAATAATAGTGCAATCAGAAATAGTGCCGGATATTTGATGCATGCACATGGTGAAATGGGATGACTCTCATCATTTCACCAATGGCTGGGCAGGCTTTAAAAAGCTCTGATACGGAGACGGCTGTAGATTATTTTACTGTGGCACACAGCAGAGGTCAGTGATATTATACAGCTCTTCTACAGCTGAGTGGATACTGAATTCATCAGAGACCAACCATTGTCATGCAATATCTGCATACAATACTGCCTTTGTTATTTGGCCTATAACAGCATGGCCATAATGTGATATCCCAATGCGTAACGTGTGATATCATAGAAACTATGACAATGCGCTGTTTTGTAATAATATCATGTATATGTATTTCTAATATTCTTCTTCTTCGTCTATGCACCTCCAGCCTTTTTCTGTCATGGCTGATGCTCACAATAGAAATTTCTCTCTAAAAGTAGTGAAGTAGTTTTAAACAGTTATTAAACAGTACTAGACAATCATGGCCTGCATGAACTGGATTTAATCTGTCAGACCTGTTTCTACAGCATGCATGCATCGACACAGTCATACCTAAAACTTCACACTTTGTGTCCATATTATATGTTCAGCTGTCTTGTATAAGGAGATCTCTCAGTCTCAGTGTCTCCTATAATCGGACAGAGCCAGCTATTCACACGTGCAGCAAAGCACATCCTCAAGGTCCCTATAGCTTTAACTACCGGATAACCCACATCACCACACACAAAGTTGCCCACATGTAAAGGCCATTGTGACCCCTTGTGATACTTAACCATGACAAAGAGGAAACCATCCATTATTTAACTTGAATGAGACCATAATGCGCAAGGAAAAAGCGTGAAATAAGAATGCCGTTCTTGCTTTAGGCGTATCATTTGTACACCTTGTAGTCTGTACTGGCTGCAATGTAAATGCTTCTGTGTAAATATGCTACGCTCAGAGCTAGTGATGTAGAATAAAAAGTGAGAAAGACTGGTTATGGCGGGCGTAGGGTGACCAGATCCCATCAAACCAAATGTGGGACAAAGAGTATGTTTGTGTGGGACAATGTGGGACATGTTACCAAGGCTGAGAGGCAGTCTACAATTTTGATATAATGTCTATTTTACTTAAATAATAAACATTTCTATTCTGCTCTTTAACTTGTAACATCTCTATGCTTTGCCCGAATGCATGCATAGATCAGCACATCGCTTTTTGAGCCGCACGCTTCTTGTGAGAATCACATGAACTGTTTGGCTTCATGTCGTATTCCCCCCTGTGTGACATTGAAAAATAACTGGCAAATTTCATAAAAAAACTCTAAGAATCGCCTTTCACCAGCTTATAAATACTTACAAGTAGTTTCACAGCCTTTGTTGTAC